>PVJS01046062.1:0-15972 GCA_004027185.1 Glis glis | reverse complement strand
AAAAAAAAAAAAAAAACAAAACCATAGGGCCAGGGGTGTAGCTTGGAGGTAAAACGCCCCTGGGTTCAATCCCTGGTACCAAAAAAAAAAAAAAGTATAATAACAAAAAAGCTGGAGAACTCAAACTTCTTGATTTCAAAACTTATAAATTTACTAGAAAGCCACAATAATAAAAACAGGGTAACACTGGCATAAAATTACACATATAGACCAATAGTATAGAATAGAGAATTCAGAAATAAATTCTCAAATATATAGACAAATGATATTTTACAAGAGTGCCAAGACCACTCAATGGGAAAAGATATCTTTTCAAAAAATAGAGCTAGCAGAATTAGATTAGCACATGCAGAATGAAGTTGGACCCATACCTAACACCCTATACAAAAATCAACTCAGACTGGATCAAAGACTGAAATGTAAGACCTAAAACTATATGACCCTTAGAAGAAAAACAGGGCAAAATGTCATGATATTACATTTGGCAATGATTTCTCAGATATAGCACCAAAGGCACAGACAACAAAAGAAAAAAATTGACAAAATGACCTTTGTGAAATTAAAAGTTTTCATGTATCAAAATGCACTATAACAGAGTAAAAAGAAAGCTCAACCTATGGGTGAAAATATTTGCAAATCACATATCCAATCAAGAATTAACATCCAGAATATATAGAGAACTCCTAAGACTCAATGACACAAAAACAAATAGCCCAATTCAAAAGTGGGCAAAGGACTTGAATAGACATTTCTCCAAAGAAATATACAAATGTCCAACAAACACACGAAAAGATGCTCAACAGCATTAATTATTAGGAAAAATGCAAATAAAAACAATGAGAGCCAGGCGTGGTGGCGCATACCTGTAATCCCAGTACTTGGGAGGCTGAGACCGGAGGATCTGGCTTCATGGCCAGCCTCAGCTACTTAGTGAGGCCCTCTGCAACTTAGTGAGACCCTGTTTCAAAATAAAGAATAAAAAATAGGGCTGGGGTGTAGCCCAGAGGTAGAATGCCCCTGGGTTCAATCCCTGGTACCGCAAAAAAAAAAAAAAACTATAATGAGATACTACTACAGATCCATTAGCATTGCTACTACATAAAAACAGGTAAAACAAGTATTGGTGAGGGTATAGAGCAGTTGGAACCCTAGTTCAGTGTTGATGAGAATGGACAATGGTTTGTTAGCTTTGGAAAATATGGCAGTTCCTCAAAAAATCACCATATGATCCAGCAATTCTACCTCTAAGGATACATATTCAAAAGGATTGAAAGCAAAGTCTCAAAGAAATACTTTTACATCCATGTTCACAGTAGCTAAAATGTGAAAGCTACCTGAGTATCTACCAGTGGATGAATGGATAAGCAAAATGTGGTAAATATATATGGTAGACTATTATTCAGCCTCCAGAAAGAAGGAAATTCTTTCATATACTACAGCATGGATGAACCCTGAGTACACTATGCTAAGTGAAATAAGACACTGATATATTGTGTCTAATTGTTCCAGTCAGGATTCTCACAGCTGTAATCTAAAGACCTGGCCATGTAACGTAGAGGAAAGATTTATTTTCTTGTGGGTTCAGGTTCAGTCCATGTGAGGCCGGGGACCGAGGATCTCAGGGCATGGCAGTGGGAGGAGAGAGGGAGAGTACATGGGCTGTGCTCCTCACATTATGGAGGCTGGAAGCAAGAGAGAGAGCAGGGGGGAGGAGGAACCAAATATAATCCCAAGGCCACACCCTACAGGCCTACCGAATACCACACAAGTAAATCCATTACAATGGATTTATCCACTGCTGGGATTATAATCCTCATGACTCAATTACATCAACTCCAAACACCAATTCATAAGCTCTTCAAAGGGCCGTTCTATATCTAACTATAACACTCATCTATTGTCTTACAAGTTATCACTTGCCATTATTGCAATAAATTTGGCTTTATCATACCATACTTTATTTGTGAGAAATTTCTACTTAATTACTGGAAAAACTATTTAATCTGAAGTTGATTCTTTGCATAGTGGAAACTATTTTTAAAAACCCAAGCATAGCTTTTTAAAGTAGATATTTTCCTTTTTTTTTAATTGAAGGTTTCTTTTTCTGTAATCCATAGTTGTAAAAAAATCAATAATTCAGAACATTATTTGAGATTACTGGAATTTAGAGAGTAATTATAGTTCCAACTTTATCTAGGGTGAGTCTTTGACACACGCTAAATAAAATGAATGGTAATTTAGCATTGTTGGAACAAGGATTTCCTCCTGAATAATCTCTCCTAGACATTTTGCTCCTTTTCAAAACACGTTATACATACATATTTTTAGTTCTGTTTAGTCTTTTTGGTCACCCTTTCTTTCTTACCTAAAACTTTGACTTTGGTGTCAATATTGTCCTTCTATCAACTTTATTGTATTTCCTTAACACTTGAGAAGTTCTCAACAGCTTAACAAAACATCCAGAATCCACAGCACTGCCAACAAGCCGACAAATGTTAGAGTCAGAGAAAATACGATGCTGAACGTGTATGCAGAGTAGACCGGGGACATTCCCAATACAGGAGCTCCTCTTCATGTCCCTAAGATCTGTACCTAATGATTGACTCCAGACCCCGGATATTATTTTTAAAATCCAGACACTTTCAAGAACTTTTCCACTTGCCACTTAATAAGCATCAGTCAAGGATCTGCTCCGTCAGGGACAGGGATGGAGAGTAATCAGAAAGAATGAGTCTACTTAGATAAGAAGATGGCAAGACAAATAAGTCATAGTCCCAGCGCACCAGGATCTTGGAGTCCAATAAAGAAGAGAAACATGTCACATGTAATCACAATAAAATGCCACCTGGGTAGCAACAGAAGAGCGCGCAAGGTAGAACACCTGGAAGGAGGGGATGATTAACTCTGGAAGTGGAAAGAAAGTGTCTCCACTCAAGTGGTGATGTATGAGTAGGTTTTGAAAGATGAGAAGGGATTTGTCAGGAGTTCAGTGCAGAGAAGCACAGCTGGCGTCGTGCAGGGAGCATGGCCGCACATGGCAGGCTAAGGAAAATCCTAAGTAGCACTGTTGGGAAATAAATATGAGGGGTTGTGCTTACAACAGCGGAGATGGGAGTGAGGGTGGTAAACATCTACCACCCCAGTTTCTCTTCACTTCCTGAAGAAGTTCTATTACAGAGCCAGAGGAATTTTATAGGACTTGGGGAAATTCAGACACCATATTTAGAGGTATCCTGTAGCCAGTAAATTCATAGACAAACATTTGTTGCCGTTTTTTTTTTTTTTTACAGTGGAAGCAACCTAGATGTTACTGTTTTGTGTCTAATTAAGTCAGTCGGGAGACCTCTATACAATGCAACAATATACAATTATTCTGTTTAAAAGAATAAGGCAATGCTACATAACTGGAATGAGCCCTCCTCCAGGATATGCTATTCATTGTAAAAACAAAGCAAAACTAAACAAAAATGGGGACTGGTTATGTGTGTACTTCCTTTTGTGGGGGATTTTAAAATAGTATATACATATTACTAGGTTATAACCTACTATGCACAAAATGATATTAGTTTAAGAAAAATAGCTCAGGGGCTCATTTTATTCCTCATTCCCCTTCTTTCATCTGTGGAAATGAACAAGATCATACTAATTAGGACGGTGGGAGGATGTGCGATAGAGTAGTTAAAAATAAGAATTCAGAGTCAATTGTAGATTTTCCCACAGACTTAGAGTTCACAAAAACACTGTATATAATACTGGGATGAGGGTTTTTCACCAGCATATTGCTCTTCTGGGCTACAAAAAAAATCTTATTTTTATTTCTTCTGGGCATATATGCACCATTGCCGTGATGTTGAGGGAAGCGGCAGAGTTCTAATGACCATCAAGCTAGAAGGCTGCAGATGTCCTGGAACGGGCACTCTGCCTTCTAAGTGTAAGAGTCTGGCATCATGGCAGCAAGCAGCTCTATTTAACAATCACCTGAGGCTAAAGAAGGACAAAATGAATACTATGCACATTTTCATAGACGCTGCACGATGCTGCTGTACCATAAATGTGATCATATTACAATTATGTCTGTCTTGGCTAGTGTTATTTTGAATTCTGTGCTAGCAAAATATCCTAATTTCTTTCTTCTTTCTTTCTTTCTTTCTTTCTTTCTTTCTTTCTTTCTTTCTTTCTTTTGTGGTACTAGGGATTGAACCCAGGGACATTCTTCCTCCAAGATACACCCCCAGCTGTTTTTATTGTTTTGTTTTGAAACAGGGTCTCTCTAGGTTACTCTGAGTCTTGCTAAGTTGCTAAAGCTGATCTCGAACCTGCAATCCTCCTGACTCAGCCTCCCAAGTTCTGGGATTACAGATGTGCACCACCACATCCAGCCATTCTAATATTTAATATCTGTCATGTACCAAAAGGTTGAGTACCATTGTTTAAAATCTTCACCCTAGCCCCCCAACAGGATCACTTTTAGATATGTGGTCTCTTCTAAATTAATAATGAATATATCTGTAGATATCCATTGTCAAGTTAGTTGTTCTCAGATGAAAGGTGTCTGCAATAAGGTGTTCCACTATCCCGAAGAGTCTGTGTAAGAAGCAAACTTAGTTCATCTGTCTTATCCAAAATTATTCCATCATGTGTTTTACAAACAACTCAGCAAATATAGATTAGATGCCTGCTACATTAAAGTCACTATTCCAGGAGAGATATAATGTTGAATTGGCTCCAAGACACTACATTTGCATTAACAAATTGAAAATAATAATTGCATCATCTTCACAGATATTAAATTAGATGATATATGTAGCATATACGAAAAGGTGTTTGGCACATAATAGTAAATGTCAAACACCTTAGTAGTAAGTGTAAAATATATTTTGGTCATTATTTGTGCCTTCTATCACTTAGCCATCTTCATTAGTGTTCCATGTTCAAAAGAGAAAACTGGACTCCATTTCAATAGAGTGCGCATTAGCATGAAGCAAGAAAAAAGAAAAGAAAGGAGACTACATTTTTAATCAAGCCCTCGGAGTTCATAAATGATCAAGACAAGGAAGCATATCCCAGTTCTCCTGCTGACAAATGATTGGGCTAGCAGAAGCCCTTTCCCTACCATCCCTCATTTCTGCAGAAATCGTCAAAGACTAACCTACATCTCTGGTTTCACTGAGTGTAGAGCTACTTCACAATGATAAATTAAGGAGCCCAGCAGCGTTGTTCCTCCAGCCATTTCAAAAGGTGAATTCTAAACACCCTGCTCTAAAGGAGCGAGGCTCTGACTTGCCTTCATTAGATCACAGCCTCACCAGTCATCCTCGGCTGCCTGCACCTTCTTAAGCCGGGCCCCAGGGCACCTTTGTCACATGTTGAAAGAATAACCTTGCAAAGCTGGAGTCGGTGTCCATGTATATTCTAGGATTACCACCGCTGGAATTCTAAAGGGCTTCCCTGTCCCGCCTGCCCGTCCTGCTGTGACGTGGGGAAAAAGCTGTGCGGGCTTCCCTTCTCGCCACAGCTGTGGCTGTCCCCAGGAGGACACATGTCAGAGCAGAGGTTGTGCAGGCTAAAAATACATGACCAGGTTTTCAAAATAGTCACAGTGCAATCTGCAGAAACCTGTTTTTTTTTTTCATCTGACTCACTTTAGAGGGGAAAAAACATGTGCTCCTGTAATTCTTCCCCAGCCCCTTGTTCACACACACACACACACACACACTGGTTCTTTGGATAGAATTTCTGAGACCTGGAATCCACGACTCGCATGATAATTCTAAACAGACACCTTGAGAGGTTCCCCCACCAGACAGTAACAAGCGGTTTTCCAACATTAGACGCTGCCAACCCTCTAGACAGAATACCACATTTGCATTCACTTCCTCTGCTCTTGTAAACGGTCTCCTTTCCACCAGCCTTCATTACTCACCACATCATGGAGCCAAAAAGACATAATTATGGTCTGCCGCTTCTCCAGAGAAAAAGTCCCATGGAGTCTAAATGACAAAAAAGAAAAAAGAAAGATGGAAAAAGCTCAAGTCTCTATAGCACATGAAAATTCTCCACTGTCATTACGAGTGGCGCACTGCTATGCCGAAAGCCCCCGTTTGGGATAATAAATGTTACTTGTCATGCATGATCCAATTCAAGAAGCCACAGAATGGACCATGTTCAGGATGCCCAGTATCCCAAGACTAGACAGTCTCAGGGTAGATACGAGGTCCAGGGAAGTTAAATGAGGCAAGAAGTAAGAGGATAAGAAGTTGGTGTGGTGGTGCATTGTTGTAATCCCAGTACGTGGGAGGCTGAGACAGGAGTATTGCAGGTTCACGGCCAGCCTCTGCAATTTAGTGAGGCCCTCTGCAACTTAGCAAGACCCTGTTTCAAAATAAAACAGGGCTGGAGGTACAGCTCAGAGGTAGAATGTCCCTGGGATTCAATGCCCAGCACCACACACACACACACATACACACACACACATACACACACACACACACACACACACACATACACACAAAGATAAGACCATTGAGCTAAAGTACATCTCTAAGTTCACACACACACACACACACACACACACACACACACACACAAAGATAAGACCATTGAGCTAAAGTACATCTCTAAGTTCCCCAGGAGCAAGGACCGGATCCCCATCACTGCCACTCCCCCAGACATTATTACAATTTTTATCACAGAGGCCTCTAATGTATGCTTGCTGAATAAAAAATTAATGAATGCTAGCGAGCATTAGTGCCTGGGAAGCAAGCTGATCCTACTATCTAAAGCACAGTTTCTCAACAGCAGCACTATTGACATTTCGGCTGGATAATCTTGCCTTAGGTGGCGGTCCTATGCACAGTAGAATGTTCAGCAGCATCTCTGCCCCGTACCTTCCTACAACCGAAAATGTCTCCAGATAGTGCCAAGTGTTCCTTAGGAAGCAAACCCATCTTTAGCTGAGAATCACTGGTCTAAAGGAACAAGGTTGAAGATTTCGGGAAATCCTCAGAATCAAAAGGTCTGAAAACAGGTCCTCAAGCCGGGGGACTGAAATTTAGGGACAAGCTCTAGAAAAGACTTGAGAAATACATAAATCAGGATTCTACTAGTTGAAAGTTTTCTAATTCAAAGTGGCCTGAGCAATGAAAGATGATCTATTAGGATAATACCTAAAAAGTCCAAAGAGGCAAGCTTCAGGTCTGGCGAGTTCTAGGAACAGCCATCATTACTCATTTTCTCTCCACCATTGGACTCTGCTTTCCCACATCATGGCTCACCCCTATCGGGCAAAGCACTCACCACTCCATGCCCACCTCCTACCAGCTCAACCCTGACAGGAAGAGAGCCCTTCCTTCTTAATAAAAGAAAAAGCGATTCTCACAAATGGGTCTCTTGGGACCATCTTGGGGCATGTGTCCACCTCTGACTCAGCAGAGTTAGGGAATTGAGCAGTTGTGGAACATGAATGATAAGATCTAATCCAGGTGCCCACTCCTGAATCTAGAAGCAAGGAATAGGCCAGTTCCACCCAAAGTACTTAGATCAGTATTGGGAGGGGGTAGAATGGTTCTCTATAAACCTCGAGATGATACTATTAATCGGGGGTGGTACTAGACCCTGGCCAGGAAAAGCAGGGGAAGATGGCAGCTGGTGCCTGGCAAAAAAGCTAGGCTACTGAAAGGGAAAGCCAAGTAAGGATCTAATATAAATACACAGTCCCAGTGCTGGCCCCAGGGTCCAAGCTACTCAGATGGGAAACTGCTCATAACTATTTTCTCTGAAACTTTCTTTCCCAGATCTGCGAGTACTTATTAAACATGAAGAGGTTTATGCATTCAAATAGCAGCATTTAATCTTTCCCCCTGCCTGGCTCTATTTGCATACCTTGGCTTTCATTCTGCCCTTTCCGAAGATTCCCTTGGGTAACTTCAGCCTTGGAACAGCTCCGCCCCGCTTGATGACAGACACTTTTTATTTCCTGCTGCTCACAGACACTGACCTATGGGTTCACAGGGTGCGATCTGCTAATTGCCAAAGCCAGGTTGGAAACAGAAAAGGGAGGTTTGTACTATCTTGCCCTGGTAATGGGAGCAAGAGATTTCTTCTTTACTTCTAGTGAGCAGTTTATGTCCAGAAACAGTATGCACACCCCTAATCATGTTTATAAACTGTAGTCTCCCTAAAAGGACCATAGGTACTATTTTTATGTTTAAATGCTAATCCCTCTGTGGGGTGTGGTGGTGCATGCCTGTAGTCCCAATACTTGGGAGGCTGAGACTGAAGGATTGCAGGTTTGAGGACAGCCTCAACAACCTTGTGAAACTCTCAGCAACTTAGCCAGACCCTGTTTTAAAATAAAAAAACAAAAAGGGCTGGGGTTTTGTTCTATCTTTCTTGCATAATCAGATGCTGAAAATCCCGAGTATGCATAAAGAAAATAGGAAAATAGCTCCCAAGTAACCATAGCTTTGTCTAAGTCCCTTTTGCTAGTGAGGCGTTTGTGATAGAACACCCAAGGTTCAATCCCCTGTACCATAAAAATATGCTAATCCCTCTTGGAAATTCTACTATTTCACTACAGACTCTATTGTTACATCAAGTTCCAAATAACAAGTTAGATGGAATAGGAGAAGTCCTGCTGCATGGCTGCGCGAAGCGTGCAGCATTTGAACCTCACAGTGTGGCAAAAGGCCAAAGTGCACATGGAAAGGAGATGAGTCTGGCCAGTCCTAAATTTAAGGCTGGTGTGCACAGAGTTAAATTCCTTGGGGACAGCAGCTTTTGTCTGTGTGAGGCAACTGAAGTCTATAGAGTCACCAAGACTTGGATCTACGGCCATCTGAAGCAGGGGTCACTGGTGGAAGGGCAGAACCTTGGATCCCCTGGTAGAGCAACATCAATAGCTCTGATAAGATTTGAAGGAGAATCTTTAAATGTGTGCATTCTTAAATGACTAAAATCGAGTTACTCATTTACAAGTGTAAGGAGAGTCAGTGGATCCCAATACCAGTTGCTCCTCATTGAAGACCTCAGCCTCTCACTGTGAGGATAGTCCAGTCTGGCTCCTCTTCCATTTTACAAGCTTGCTGACCTTCTCCAATATGTCAAATAAAGCCTCCTTTCCATCTAGTGTGTGCTAATGCATTGCACGATAGTGTGCTGCAAGGATTTCCGATCCGTGGTACCTAGTTTTGAATCTTTGCTCTTCCTCTTACAAGTTGTAACCCATAGCCCTTATTGCATCTCTTTCATCTCTAAAATATGGACACAACCAGCAGGGACTATGGTGCTGATATTTACCAACCAGGCTCATGTGATATTTGGCATAGAGTAGGAGCTCTGTCGATTGTATTAATTCAGGATCTTTGCTTATTATTTGAAAACAATCCTTGGTTTCTTCATCTGCCACTGTATAATAACATTCTCTTCCAAGGTAATCTTTACAGAGGCCTTTCCTCTCCAACACTTGCAACAAAATGCTGGCTGCCTGCTTTGTTTGCTGAGCCAGGAATGGCTAGGGTCTCTCTGCTGGATCCTGCAGCCTCTTCCAGCATGGCGCTCTCCCATGCCGACGTTGGCTTCCTACTTTGAGCAATACAGTATCAGTCACTGGATAACACCACTGAGCATTTAGGAGGAAAGCATGCCAGAGACATGATGGTAGAATCGTCGCCTGCCCAGTGTGGTTTTAACTGTGTAATTGCTTAATGCAATATTAAGTGTGTTGCACCTGTGTGTAGGTATGTATATATGTAGCATAGAACTATATTATATAGTACATAGTACTTGCATATATACTGGGGATACACACACCTATTCAGAACAAAAGCTTTTGCAACTAAGGGCACTTTCCTCTAACAGTTGAGCTCCATTTGATACAAAGCATCCCTCAACCCTGAACAAAACATATCTGTCCAGACCTCTTCACCCCATCTCCTTTTTCTTACTTCATTACTCCCTAGCTCATATGTGAAGAAAATACCATTTGCCCACCCAAAATAGAGTTAGCTCACAAACATCTCACTAGCAAAAGGGACTTAGACAAAGCTATGGTTACTTGGGAGCTATTTTCCTATTTTCTTTATGCATACTTGGGATTTTCAGCATCTGATTATGCAGCCATCTTTAATGAGTGGTCCATCTCATCGTTCATGTGCGTATTCAACCCTTAGCTCAGGGTTTTAGCCCCTGCTGTAGACCTCCTCTTCAGGGATTTCTAAGCAATCCATTTTTTTATCAAGCATGTATTGAACAGTTCCTATGACTGAGTCTCTACACTAAGAATTGAAGGTACATATATAAGTGAACCCCTACTAGAACACAGAATAGAATAACTGATGTAACAACTGCATGAGCTATAAGTGTGCACCATACAACCAGTGCATCTAATCAGAAACTGGCCCTTGAGGGCCCCTTCATGGGAGCTCTAAGGCTAATGCAGCCACAGCTGGATGAATGTGGGGGGCGTGATCTCATACACAGTGGTGCTCCAAACAGATGCAACCTTACACTTCACTCCTGGCCCCAGAGCTGGCTAAGAAAACAGGGGAAGAGCATGTTCTCAGGGATGCAGCTGCTAAATGAATCAGAAAGGACCATCACCAGGGATCAAAAGGCTGATTACATACTTCTTCACTCATCTAGATCTTACTTTCAAGGTTGTCACAAATAATTCTTCATTTGTGAAAGGGATTTATGACCATTGCATTAGTGATTGCTATTGGAGAATTCTCTGACAGGCACGGAAAGCAGAGACTTAGCTGTGAAAATAACTGTACTTTGCCGATCATTCCCTCCCCGCCCTTCAGGTTCACATCACAACCAGCTTTGATATTATGAAGGTTAGTTATTTTTGTCAAAATCCATTTTTTTCTTAAGGAATAACCATTTGGTTTCTGCCTTTTTTTTTGCATTGAAATAACAACTTCTTATGGTATGTTTAGTAAGAGCTATATTAAATTGATGGAGGAATTGAGAAAGAATAATTATTTCAGAAATTACATGTTTAGGAATCCTTAGGTGAATGAAGAATATAAGAAATGCTGAGGCTAACCATACAAAGGCAGATCTTTTTTTTTTAATTTATTTTTTATGTTTTTATTGGTGCATTGTAGTCTCACATCACAATGAGTATCAGTTTGGTGTTAACATACATGCACACAGCTCTTGGTGTCCCTCCCCCCCGCCTCCCCCCCACATGTAGCACTGAGAATGATGTTGGTATAATCTCATATATACACATTGAATTAACTAAGCTGGCCTTCGCTTTTACCAGGAGTATCTTCATAAACAGTATACCTCTCAATTATACAATTATGGGCTTAAAGCTATGATCAAGGATGCAACCTTCTGATTCTAATCAGAATTTGAGAAGCAGGTACTAACAGGATTTACAGAAAGCAAGAACCCCCCCCCCATGTAACAATAAGGTCTGTCTCTTTCTTATCCAGTACAGAACAGAAATAAATGTGGGATTATTTTGCATGCATTCAACTCCAATACTCTCCACATGCTACCCAATGGCCCCAAACATGGTTACCCTGCCAACTGAAGTCCAAAAGGGAAGTTTTGAATATGTCGGTCCACTATCAAAAGTCCTCGGTGACCCACTGTCGTTGTTGTTTTTGTTGGGGTTGGAACAGAAACAGACCTGACACAAGAGCCAGCTGCTTTGTCTACTCAGGAGATACAGGAAACACCCCCAGGGGAGCAGGAAGTGATATGCAGAAGGGAAGCCACTAAGAAGAATGTGGTAGAGTCGGCCAACTCACTGGCAACAGGAGCTTAAGCCTGGGCAGAAACTCCAGGCAGTGGCATGAGATTCATACGGCAGGATTTTCCCACCCTAAATGTTATGGGTTGAATTATGGACCCCCCAAAAAAGATACGTTAAGACCTAACCCCCAGTATCTCAGCATGTGGCCTTATTTGGAAATAGTATCATTGCAAGAGTAATTAGTTGTGATGTGGTCCTATTAGAGTAGGGTAGGCTCTTCATCCAAGATGACTGGCATTATAAAAAGGATGATGCAAAGATATAAAGGATGCATGGTAGTAAAGACAGAGGAAGAGGTTAGATGTATGCAACTCCAATCCAGTGAACACCAAGGATTGGTGGCTACCAACTGAAGCCGGGAAGAGGCAAGGAAAGGTTCTACCCAGAGTTTTAGAGCCCTGTATCACCTTGATTTTGGACTTTTAGACCCCAGAACTATGAAAAAATAAATTTCTGTTGTTTGAAGTTCCCAAATTTGTCATCCTTTGTTATAGAATTTCTAGAAAACTAATACACTGAGGATATTGATACATTGCCTCTCCCTCAGTCATTGGTTGAGAACATCTCTCTAGGGAAGAGTTAAGCCCATAGTATTTTCTTGATTGTCATGCATAGTTAGTGCAGCTTTTCAGGGTTCTGGAAAGTTCTTCAGATGCAGATGCTGGAAGTTGGCTGAGCATGCCAAAATGGCCTAAGGGATGTGGTTTGTATACTGGCCATCTCTTCCATATCTTATTGTCTGTAGGATTGAGTCCAACCCTCTAGGTTGGGATTCGAGGCCATCCAAAAATGGGGCCCCACCTACAGTCCCAAATGTAATGCTCCATCTGAACCAAACAAATGACCTTTTATGTTTCTTTTAGTTGTCCAAAACTAAAATTATTCCAAAAAACAGTTACCTTCTAGGGTCACCTTCACCCTCCTTTGCATATATCCAAATTCTACTCACTCACTGAGACCCAAATCCAATACACTTCCTATATTTCCTCCATTAAAGGCTGAACAGATTGTACTTCTCCCCTCTATTGAATATTCAAATCATTTTTTTTTTTTTTGCGGTACCGGGGATTGAACCCAGGGGCGTTCTACCTCCGCGCCACACCCCCGGCCCTATTTTTTATACTTTATTTTGAAACTGGGTCTCACGAAGTTGCGGAGGGCCTCACTAAGTAGAGAAAGAGAGAGAGAGCTGAGGCTGGCTGCGAACCCAGATCCTTCGGTCTCCGCCTCCCAAAGTACTGGGATTACAAGCGTGCGCCACCACGCCCGACTCAAATCATTTCTTTACTGACTATACCCCTCACAAGATAATTCTACCAACAGGCATGGTCCATGGTCTTTTTTTTTCTGTATTATTTTTGCTTCCTAACTATATCATAGGTTAGTCCTGAAAGCAGTAATGGGCGTTCCCTTGACTTTCCTTCCAAGATCTGCCTTGCTTACATCAGGTACTCAATAAATCTTACGAGAGTACTCTGAGAGCAATGGAGTCAGATAAACACCGCCTACGGGAGTCCCTCCCGTGTATATCCTATGCCTAGGGTTGAACCACTTCACACTGTAAAGGGTGACTGAGTCACTTATTTGACCTTCGTTGGGCACTCTTTAGGCACAAGGAATGCATCAGTGAACAGGAAAATGAAGACCTTGTTCTCATAGGTCCTAATATCTAGTGGTCACTTATTTCAAAAGGAATGGAAAAACTGCTAAGGAAGTCATAAAAAAATTTTCTGCTGCTCATTTTGCTTGGTTATACAATTCTACAAAGATGTATAGCTACTGATCAATGTCACCACCAGCTTCTTCTTCTTTTTTTTTTTTTTTTTTTTTTTTTTTTTTTTTTTTGCAGTACCAGGGATTGAAGCTACACCCCCGGCCCTATTTTTTATCCTTTATTTTGAAACCGGGTCTCACGAAGTTGTGGAGGGCCTCACTAAGTAGCTGAGGCTGGCCACGAACCTGGATCCTCCGGTCTCCGCTTCCCACGTACTGGGATTATTACAAGCGTGCGCCACCACGCCCGGCACCACCAGCTTCTGATACTGAGTTTGCAAATATGGCTTCCAAAAATCCCTCTCCCCTATACACGCATACCACCCTCCCATGCCCTGCCCTTGAATGTGGGCTGCCCCTATGACCTGCTGAAATGTTCCTTAATCCACGATTCCCACGGGATCTCTAAGCCTTCAGACAAGCACCAGCCAAGCCAAAATTTCAACTGCAGCTTTTGAGACCATAAAAGCAAAGAACCCAGCCAAGCCTAGACTTCTAGCCTACAGAACTGTGAGATAAATGAGTATTGTTTTAAGCAGCTAGGTTTGTACTCAGGTGCCATCTAAAAATAGAAAACTAATAGACTTTCTTTGACTAATGGAATGTGAGAAAAATGTTCTTGTGAGAGCAACGGGCTTGAGCCAAATTCAGACGCCATACTGTTTAAAAAATAATAAGGAAAGCTTTGTCTACTACATGGAGTATTCGGCCCCTATGTGGAGGAAGGCTCTGAAGAATGAGAAGTACCCCTGAATCTCCAGTCTCAGCCAAGCTTCCAGCTAAATACTGTCACATGAGTGTCATCAGTCTATACCATATGGAATCCGTCTATACCATCTAGTTGATTCCAGTCCATCTATAAAATCTGAGAAATAGATCTCTGTTATTTTAAGCCACTAAGTTTTGGGGTAGTTTGTAATGCACCATTGATAACAGAAATAAGGCCTTTTCTTGCCCTTTGTTTACAGTTAAAATACTTCTTCCAATTTGGTACATTGCATGCATTATCTCCAACCTCACGACCATCTTGAAGAGTGAGACTAGTATCCCCAGTCCCATTTTACTGATAAGGAAGCTGAACTTCACGGAGTCTAAGCCACCCACGTCTATTCACCACCAATGCTTATGTTATTTCTATTCCTGCCTTTTGACGATGGAACAACCACTCAAACCTCTATTTTCACAAAACCATTCCCCAATTTGGGCCCAGAAAAGAAATTTCAGGGCAGCCACTGATAAAGGTTCAGCTTCTTGCCCTGTTGGAGAGGGAAGTGTCACTGCGGTAAGACCCTGATAGACACATGCCCCCAAACACGCTGATCTTGCCAGAAAAGCAGTGGGGGAAGATGCCCTATAGGGAAGTAAGGATCCACCTCCACTCGCCATATGTCCAGCAGTGACAGGTCAGCTTTTGTCCAAGAGGTAAGCATTCTCAGAGTGTCACCTGGGAACATATGGCCATCGGGAGAGAAGAAAACACTAACATGTCAAGTGTGAAATACCAGGTGCTAAAAATATATGTTGTTTATGACAGCTTTTAATTTCTGGAGGAAAGTGGAGAGGAATTTTTTTTTTGCTCTAGGCAGCTTTGTGGACTTGCTCACACTAAATAAACTGCAACACCTATACACACATACTTGTCTGGTCTGACAATAGTAGGATTGTTCATGCTCTTAAAAATGTGGCCCCAAATTATAATCTAGGCAATTGAATATTACCATCAAGACACCTCAGGAAAGGAGGAACCTAAGTGACAAATAAATACACTAAAAAGTGATGATTGCAGGGTGTGGTGGCGCATGCCTGTAATCCCAGTACTTGGGAGGCTGAGACAGGAGGATCGCAGGTTCACGGCCAGCCTCAGCTACTTAGAGAGGCCCTCTGCAACTTAGTGAGACCCTGTTTCACTACTAAAAAAAAAACAAATAACCCTATCAAAAAATGGGCACGTGAGCTAAATAGATACTTCACAGAAGAAGAAATACAAATGGCCCATAAATGTATGAAAAAATGTTCAACATCATTAGCAATCAGAGAGATGCAAATCAAAACTACCCTGAGATATCACCTAACCCCAATAAGAATGGCAAACATTAAAAACACAAACAACAACAAATGCTGGCGAGGATGTGGAGAAGCAGGAACTCTAATACACTGCTGGTGGGATTGCAAATTAGTGCAACCACTTTGGAAAACAGTGTGGAGGATCCTCAGAAGAATGGGAATGAACCTACCGTATGACCCAGCAATACCACTTCTAGGCATCTACCCAAAAGATCAGAAACCAAACTACCAGACTAATGCATGTGTGTCTATGTTTATAGCTGCACAATTCACAATCGCCAAACTTTGGAACCAGTCAAGGTGTCCATCAACAGATGAATGGGTTACAAAACTATGGGATATGTACACAATGGAATTTTATG
>PVJS01046061.1:0-15962 GCA_004027185.1 Glis glis | reverse complement strand
AAAAAAAAAAAAAAAAAAAAAAAAAAAGACACATCAGCATCAACCTAAGCCTTCCTCTTCAGACACCGGAGAGAGTCTGGGAAGGGCACATTTACACACTGAATCACATCCACACACGTACACATACCACGAATACTATTACAAAATCACTTTTTTTGTGTGGTACTGGGGATTGAACCCAGGGCGTTTTACCTCTGACCTACACCCCCAGTCCTATTTTGTTTTTATTTTGAAACAGGGTCTCCTTAAGTTGGCCAACCTGAAATCCTCCCATCTCAGCCTCCCAAGTACTGGGATCACAGGCGTGTGACACCACACCCAGCACAAAACCAATTTTGAATCTTAAAGTCGCTGGTGTCTTAGCGATAAGTACTATAGGATATTAATTGGCACGGTGCCCTGTGCTGGAGTTGGTGGCAGGAACCAGTGGATGAGCTCAGTAGCGGCAGCACTGCCCTTGGGGGCTGGTGGATGACTGGGAAGTTTTAGGGAATGTGTAGGGGATGTGGTCTGCTAGTGGAACTGGGGTTTCTTAACCCCTGGCATCATGGATAAACGGGAGTATGTATGTGTTTTTCAAGGAATGAGCTCATCACTTATATCAGATTTCCACAGGAGTCTAGGACCAGGACTGCCCTGTATGGCCGGGTAGATCGTACACTGCCTGATGGAATGAGTGGGGGCTGGAATTCATCCTATGCCCTGCTCTTCAGGCCGTATCCTGCCATGAAGCCATATCCAGAGCAAGGGGTCTCTTTCTTTGCTTTCCCCTCAGAAACCTTTGGGCTAGTGGCTCTATCTGGGTCCTTTAAAGTGTTAAGAAACCCAGTGGTGAATATTTTCCTCCCCTCTCTCTCTCTCTCTGCCTTCCTTCCTACAGTTCCTGAGGAACCTGACCCATTTTATTATGGTGAGTGGCAGATTTTTTGACGGGGATGCCCTAGGGCTGGAGGGAGGGGTGGCTGCAGATCCCCCCACAGACCACTCCTGAAGTAGCTTTGGCTACTGCTGTATGATACACGGGCCACTGGCCATACGACCATGTGGGTACCGTTTGCATCAGCTGGGGTGGGTCATGGAGGGTAGCACCAGGCTGGGGAGGAGAGGTGTGTCTCACCCTCTCTCTCTGAGCCCCTTTCAGGGCCCAGTAGGGCTCTGGGCAAGTGCACTGAAGTCATCAGAGAAGCAAACAGGGAACGTCTTAAAAGCGGCGTCTCTAAGTCCAGGTTGCCTGGACCTGAATCCTGGCGTGTCCACTCCCTACTGTGTGACTCTGCCTCCCTGGGCTCATCTGTAAACAAGCAATAGGAATAGTTCCCACCTCTGAGGATGGTGGGAAAATTTTTCCTGGGGACACCTTTGTATCATCCCCACGGCACCGAAGCTTGAAGACCTTATCCCAGGCCCGGCAGATCTGACCGTTTCCTCTCTGTGCACCCTCTGTCTTTGCTGTTCCTCCAACATGTCAATTTCTTTCCACCTCAGGGCCTTGCACCTGCTGGCCCCTCTGCCAGGAATACGCCTCCCCTAGCTCTCCACACAGATGGCCAAGTCCCCTTTCCCTTCTTTTGGCTGCAGATCAAATATCGACTGCCCCTTAGGAGAGGTCTTCCCTGAGTCCCTGGCGGAAGGAGCCACACTGCACCCAGCCATGACTTGGATTTTGTTTTTTTTTTTTTCTTATTTGGTTTATCGATGAGTGCTTAATCATGATATGAAAGTGAGAGGCTTGAGGGCAGAGGCGGGGCCTGCGGCTGGCCCGGAGTGGCTGCTCCACAAACCCTTGTTCCAGCCGATGTTTGCTGAGCACATGGTCCACACCGGGCAGCACCCAGGCAGGGGGAGGCACCGCAGTGAGCAACGCGGACAAGACGCCCTGCCCGCCTCGGCCTTACTCTCAATGGGAGGAAGACACTCAAGAAAATAAAACGAAAATGATTTATTAGACAAGAATATGAAATAAGAATAATACATTTTTTTCTTTTGGTACTGGGGATTGAACCCAGGGGTGTTCTTTCTCCTAACGACACCCCCAGCCCTTTTTATTTATTTTGGGACAGGGTCTTGCTAAGTTGCTGAGAGTAGCACTACATTGCCAAGGTTGGCCTCAAACCTGCCAGATCCTCCTGCCTCAGCCTCCCAAGTACTGGGATTACAGGCATGTGTCACCACACCCAGCTAGGTAAGAATAATTCTTATGAAGGAAAATAAAAGAGGAAATGGATTCAGAAAGTGTTGGAAGAAGTTCTAAATAGGACAGCTAGAGAGAGTTTCATTGACTTTTGAGTAAAGCCCAGAAGTTGGTGAGGGAAGAAGCTGTGTGGCTATTTAGAGGAAGAGACTTCAGGGGGAGGGAACAGCCAGTGCAAAGGTCCTGTGGCAGGACGATACCTGGTAAGCTCCAGCAACTGGAGCAGAAGATTGATGGGGAGAGTAGAGTAGGATGAGGCCCTAGCAGGAAGAAGGATGAGAGCATACGGGGCCTTCAAGCCTGTAGTGAGGACCTTGGCTTTTACATGGAGCCAGGGGAGGACTCTGATCTGACTCAGGTGTTAACAGGGTCCCTGAACCTGCAGGAGGGTGTGGAGGGGCGGGGCTGTGAAGCCGTAGAGAAGGCCGCTGTAATTGCCCAGACAGGTGACAAGGGTGGACAGTACCAGGAGCAGAGAGGAGGCAGTCTAAGACGTGTATTGTATATATAGCTAGAATCCAGAAGGGGCGGAGAGAGGCGGAGGGTAGAAAGTCTGAGGGGAGCCAGCGCTGCAAAAGTCCGTCCTCTCGTGAGCCCCTGGAGCGGCGTCTGCACAGCCTGCCCTATGCCTGGATCCTGGGCCTCAGCCAGGAGCCTGAAGCTGGTCTGAGGCTCCAGGTGGGCTGCAGTGCTGCCTCCCCCCTAACGTGCACACTGTCTTCCCTAGACTACGCCACGGTGCAGACCGTGGGCATGACTCTGGCCACCATAATGTTCGTGCTGGGCATCATCATCATCCTCAGTAAGTTTGGCCCTCCCCGGGCTGCCTCGGCGTCCCTGGGCACCTAGAGGTCCCCTGCGGGCTTTGTCCTCGCGTCCCTGTCCTGTGTGGATGCTCCTGGTTCTGTCTCTGTCTCTCCTAACAGGCAAGAAAGTGAAGTGCAGGAAGGCGGACTCCAGGTCTGAGAGGTCTGGCAGCACTGGGGTTGGTGGGGTGGGAGCAGCCTGGGCCCCGAGTGCTCCCCTAAGAGAAGTGCCCAGAAGCCGGGAGCTGCTAGACCTCACGTTCTTCTCTCTCCTCTTTGCCTCCATAGCCCAACATGCAAATCCTGTAAGTCGGAGCTTCCTTCTTCAGGTGAGGGTGTGGGCGCAGTTTGGGTGGGGGCCTAGGTGGCAGTGGAAAGGGGGATCCTTAGAAAGCAAGATGCATGGGATGGACCAGAGAGTGTCCCCCAACAGATGTACATGGGAGAATTCCATAGGAGGCTGAGCCCCCCGCAGATGGAAGATGCTAAACCACAGGGCGTAGGGGGCAGTGAGACCTGGAATGTCCTAAGGAAGCCACAAAGACTCCCAGAAACAAATGTAGAAACCCCCCAAAGCAAGGACAAACTCACTTCCCGGGGAAGAAAGCCACAGCCCATGAAGAGAGGAGCCCCATGTGGGAGAAAGAGTTGGGCCAGCCAGAATGAAGGAAGCAGAGCACTAGGGAAAGGCCCCAGAGGACACAATGCTGAGCCGGGTGCCGTGGCGCACTCCTGTAATCCCACTACTTGGGAGGCTGAGGCAGGAAGGTCGCAGGTTTGAGGACAGCCTCAGCAACTTAGTGAGACCTGTTTTCAAAATAAAAAGGGCTGGAGGTGTAGCCTGGAGGTAGAATGTACCTGGGTTCAATCCCCAATACAAAAATAAAAAAAAAGAAAGGAAGGAAGGAAGGAAGGAAGGAAGGAAGGAAGAAAGAAAGAAAGAAAAGAAGAAAGAAAAAGAAAAGGAAAGGAAAGAGAAAGAAAAAATTAGAGCCAGGCGTGGTGGCGCACACTTGTAATCCCAGTACTTTGGGAGGCTGAGATCGGAGGATCCGGGTTCGCGGCCAGCCTCAGCTCACTCTCTCTCTCTCTCTCTCTCTCTCTCTCCCTCGCTCTCTTGCTCTCTCTCTCTCTGTCTACTTAGTGAGGCCCTCCGCAACTTCGTGAGACCCGGTTTCAAAATAAAGTATAAAAAATAGGGTCGAGGGTGTAGCACGGAGGTAGAACGCCCCTGGGTTCAATCCCTGGAACCGCAAAAAAAAAAAAAAAAAAAAAAAAAAATTAGGACATAACACCTTCCAGACTTTATTGTTTGGCTGTGAAGACCTAAGATGAAATGACCGAGGAACAGGATGTGAAGGGGAGAAGGGAGGAAGAGAGGGCGGGCTTCTGAATAACTGCCAAAATAACAAAAAGAAACATGCATAGAATATAGATTTAAAGATTTGCGTTGGAAAAAAGAACCGTGGGGATGTAGGATGTATGAGGCTGGAGGAGAAAGATGGGCTGTATGGATGAAGATGAAGTGTGACCAGTTTGGAGGGGGTGTGGAGGAGGCAGGGTGGGGGGAGGATGGTGATGAGGGGGAGGGAGGAGAGAGTGGAGCATGGAGGAGGGGCAGGTGGGTGCGGGGGGGGGGGAGGGAAGGTGGGGAGGGCTGGAGGGTGCATGCAGATGTGAAGTTGTGACTCTTTAGGGGTGTTGATTTCAATTATATAAAGATGTCTTGACCAGTTTTTAGTGGAATTTCATCCTTTCCAGGGATTGTTTAAAAAAATCAGAGATGGGCTGCGTGTGGTGGTGCACGCCTATAAATCCAGTATTTGGGAGGCTGAGACAAGGAGGATTGCAGGTTTGAGGCCAGCCTCAGCAACTTAGCAAGACATTGTTTCAAAATGAAAAATAAAATAGGACTGGGGGTGTAGCTCGGAGGTAGAATGCCTCTAGGTTCAATCCCCAGTGCCACACATACATACTCACAGACACAAATCAGAGATGGGAATCTCTCTGCCTCTTGGGAAATTCTTAGAACCAAAAAGGGGGAAGGGGCTTGGAAGACTCAATTTTGGGGGGAATTGGGTGGAGAATTTCATGTTTTGTTTCTTATTCTCTTAATGATATTTAAAGACATTAGGGTGCACTTTCTGGGTGTTGGCGGTGGCGTGGATGGGCAGTTGGCCCTAGCACTTGGGGCGCAGCAGCCAGGCACAGAGGTGCTTGTAATCCCAGCACTTGGGAGGCTGAGACAGGATTGCAGGTTGAAGGCCAGCCTCAGCAATTTAGCAAGACTCTGTTTCAAAAACTAAAAGCAAATAAAATAAGAAGGGCAGAAGGGCAGGTGATGTAGCTTGTAGCTCGAAGGTAGAACACCCCCCCCCCAGAATCCCTGCAGAATTCTGATCCAACCCAGCCGAATGATGGTCTGGGGTAGATGGGAAATGGGGGGGGATTCCTGTTGTGTCCAAATGTTCAGGATGCAGAGTATAGGACACGAGCGAGGGTGCAGGAGGAGACTGGGGGTGTAGAAGGGGGTGTAATTCCTTTCTGGCAGAGGGACCCCCCAGAAAAGCCCAAGCTGGCCCCAGGAGCCCCATCGCAGCTGTCCCCTCCTCGACAGCACTGGATGGGGCAGACGGCAGCCACAGAGGTGTCCCATAGGGATCTGATGTTAGGGAGGCAACGGGGCTCCTCGGTGCTGGCGGACAGCAGGCCCTGGGGATCTTGCTTCCACGGTGACTGGGGATCCGAGGCTCACCCCACAACCCGCTTGCTAACACAGCCCTCCTCTTTCCCCAGCCCCTGGCGGCGGCGGCGTGTAAAACCAGCTCCGCAAACCTCCACTGCTGTCCCTGCCGCAGCGCGGGAGCCTGAGGACCGGTGAAGGCGGTGGGGACCCCAGCCTTGCGCCGGGGAGCGCTCCCCCGAATGAGCCGCCCCACCCACCCCACGGCTGGAGCCGCTGCATCCCGCTGTCCCTCCCCAGGCCTTGGCAATGACGATCCCCCAAAGAGCCTGTCTGCACCCCAGACCCAGGGACTCGGGCCTCCAGCTCCTGGGATCGGGGACTCCTCCCAGCACCCCCCGGACCCCCACGACCTGCCTCCTCGCATCTCCTAGCCTCCTCCGAAGGTCCGGCCCCTGCTCCTCGGCGTCCACGTCTTGAGCTTAATAAACGTGCATTGGTTTTTTCCCTCCCCGTTCTGTCTGCGTGTTCTCATCTGTGGGCTCACGAGGTGGGGGATTGCAGAACCGAACCCGGGGTAGCAGTCCCCTGCGTGCCCAGAGCTGTCCCCTCGTGGTCCTCCCCCGAGGCGCCCCCTCCTCCCCTCGGGAGGGGAGGGAGCCCCTTCCCGCTCCTCCTCTGCTCCCCCAGAGACCCCCCACCCACGCCCCGCGCCCCCTCTCCCCGGCGCCGCCTCGCCCCAGCCCCCCATCGCGCGGCGTCTCCCCCTCCTGCCCCCACCCCGGGCTCCGAAGCCAGGAAACCCAGGAGGAAATGACTGGGCCCGTCTGGTCCCCGCCCGCCCGCGCGCCCCTGGCCACACCCTCCGCAGGACGCGAACCCGCCGCCGCGCTCTGCCCTCGAGGCCGCGGGCTCCGGGACCCCCGGCTCTGACGTAAGTCCCTCCTCCGCCCCACCTCGTCCGCCGCCCCTCCGCCCGGCCCGGCTCAGGTGGGTAGAGGACCGGCCTCTCCGCCTCCCATCCACGCCTCCGGTCTCCTCTGGGTGGGCCGCTCCCTTCCCTCCTCCTGCCTCAGTCTCCCCGGCCGCCTCCCTCCCCTGCAGACCCGGTCCGCCCAGATCTGACCGCACTCGCTCGCTCGCTCGGCGTGCCTGCAGCCCGCCCCAGCAGCAACTCACTTTTCCCTCTGCTAACAGGAGCGCATTACTCACCCTTCCTCTTCCCCCTCCTCGCCGCCTCCTGGGCTCCGGCCTGGGTTGAGGGGTGCCATCGCGCCTTCACGGTCAGTCCCTGGGAGTGGGGACCAGCGCCTGCTGGGGAGCAGGGAGGGGCTGCTCCGCTTCGGGGGACACCAGGTGGCCCAGTGCTTCTTGTTTTCTTCGGGGAGCAGAGGGCAGAAGAAAAGGGTGGCGGCTTCGGACCCCCACCTCTGAGATCCTGCCCTGTCCCCAAAGGCAGCGGTCACCCCTGGCAGGGGGTCCTTGAAGCCAGAGGCGCCTGCTCTGGGGAGGGAAGGGGGCTGCAGGATCCCTGGCCCCGCCTGACTCACTGAGCCCAGCTCCCATTCTCCATAGATGTCGCCCTCTGGTCGCCTGTGTCTCTTCACCATCCTAGGACTCGTTCTTCCCCCCAGAGGTAAGACCCCGGCTCCTGGGGCCCCTGTGCACTGCTGGGTGGATGGCCGGTGAGTTTTGATGCTGTTTCCTATCTCCTCACCCCCAAACTGGCACCAGGAAGTGGGATCCCTAGGCACATTTGGGGTTCCACCCTCTTTGGACACCTCAGACCTGGGTGGTCGCT
The DNA here is from genome assembly GCA_004027185.1 of Glis glis. NCBI lineage: Eukaryota > Metazoa > Chordata > Mammalia > Rodentia > Gliridae > Glis > Glis glis. The sequence goes on along the minus strand of PVJS01046061.1, from coordinate 8,481 downwards.
TCCAGAGAGTCTGGCCAGACCTGTCCTGCTGTGCATCCATTTCACCTCCAAAAAGAATCGCTGCGTTTGATTTGGCCCTGAGATAGGTGTCAGTTTTCCACTCAGCAGCCAGAAAAACTGGGCTCCTGAGAAAGCAGAGCTCTGGGGGCTACACAGGAAAAGAGAGGTGCAGCTGGGGCCAGGCCAAGGAGCGGGCGACCTCTCGGCCTCACCTGGGAGGTGTCTCCCAAAGGAGGTGCAGCAGACATGCTTTCAACGTGGCAGGTGTGGCGCTCCTTAGCTCATTTAGATTAGCTCTACTCTCCGATGGTTGTCCTGCCCCTTCTATGGATGAGGAAACTGAGGCCCCGTGGGGGTGGGGGGAGATGCCCCGTGCCAAATGCTAGTGAGTGGAGGAGTTGGATTTATGCCTCCCTGCCCCCCTTTGATTTCATGAATTCTTTCAGCCATAAGATGGATATTCGCTGAGCACCTACTATGTGGCAAGTTTCCTATGCGCCCAGGAAACAGCCGTAATACAACAGATCATATTCTTGTGAGCAAAGACAGACAATAGCCTACAAATCAGTACATTACATAGTATGGCGAAGAGGAGGATTGTTTAAACTGGGTGTCAGGGGAAGCTGAGAGTCGATGTTTGGACACTGTGGAAGAGGAGGAAGAGAGATTGGAGGGGGTCTAGGGATGAGTGTTGCGGGGTGAGTTTGAGGAGCCCTGGAAGGCCAGGGTGAGCAAGGGTGAGTGGGAAGGGGAGAGGTCAGAGACGTGATGGGGGACCAGAGGGAGTTCGCTTCTGGACCAGGTGAGAGCTTTGGCTTTTACCTGGAATGAGGTGCAGCCTGGGCCGGGCTCTGACCTGGGAGGGCTTGATCTGACTCAGGTGCTCACGGTCTCCCTCTGACTGCAGGGGGGAACAGGGCACAGGAGCAGGGGGCTGCGTGACATCCAGGTGGGAGGGTCAGAGACCGCTCCACGAGGCAGATGTGGTCATTACTCCCACATTGCATATGTGGCGACTGAGGTTCAGAGAGGGAACTTCATTTGCTCTGGGCCACACAGCGAGGAAGTCCTGGGCTTGCTAGACCATCCCAAAAGGCTGGATGGGGAGAGGGGGCTGGAGAAAGAGCCCTGCGGTGTTGGCATGACTTCAGACACTTCCAGGATCATGGATTGATATGGCCAATACTGAACGGTTCCACCAGCAAACAGGACCTCCAGAGGTGCCCTCGAGGTTTCTGAAGGTTGGGCAGGGTGAGGGTAAAGACCAGAAAAGGATGACCAGAGACTCCCTCCTGATGTCTCCTCCTTGGTTCCCCAGGACAGACATTAGAGGAGGCCACAGCCATTCCTACAGTGGACCCAACTACAGTGGACCCAACTACAGTGGACACTTATGTTCTGACACCACCCCCAGGTGAGGAGAGGGGACCAGGGCTGTGACGATCTCGTCGTTGCCAATAACAGCAGCTACAAAAATCTCAAAGTTGGATCAAATGGGAATTTATAGATTTGTGTAACTAAGAAGTCCAGGGTTAGAGCTTCAGGCATGACTCGATCTAAGTGCTCAAATGTTACCATCGGGAACCCGTCTCCATGTCTTGGTTCTGTTTTCTCTGTGTTGGATTCATTCTCAGTCAGCTTCTCCTCTTATGGGGCCAAGTTGGCCCCTAGAGGCCTGCGAAGAATCCAGAAGCCAGACTGTCCACCTTCCCAGGCCATCACATGTCTCAGAACTGAGCATCGTCAGTGAGACTCAGGTCACGTGCCCACCTATGAGCTGGTCATCAATGACCACAGGCACAGAAAACTGATTGGGGGTCCCAAGGGGTCCCATGGTCAACCTCTACCACAACTGGTGCCAGCCCCGCTGAATAAAGTGGCCTGAGAGTCAGGGAAGGATGGAACCTGGAAGAAAGTTCCAGGGGCTCTTATTAGAACAGGTGGGGCCAGCTTATGGTCGAAGGCATTTGGGAAACTAAGTCAGACACTTTTTTTTTGGTACTGGGAATTGAACCCAGAGGCATTTTACCTCTGAGCCACACCCCCACCATTTAAAAATTTTTTTAAAATTTTGAAACAGGTGAGAAACAGACCTCACTAAGTTGCTGAGGGTCTCGCTAAATTGCCAAGGCTGGCCTCGAACCTGCTATCCTCCTGTCTCAGCCTCCCAAGTACTGGGATTGCAGCTGTGTACCACCACACCCAGCTTCTAAATACTTTCCTAGTGTGAACTCCTTTCGTTCTCACACAGACCCTGTGAGGTAGGAGCTACCATCATCCCCACTGCACAGGGAAGGAAAGAGGGTGAGAGCAACAGACCCAAAGTCTCCCAGTGAGCCAGGCCCTCACCTGGAGGCTGAGCCCAGAAATCTGGCCCCAGAACCCAGCTTTTATCCATTACGCAGTGGGGTCAAGGCCAGGAACGTTTAAATTGGTTTTTGTTTTTGTTTCTTTTTGCGGTACCGGGGATTGAACCCAGGGGCGTTCTACCTCCGCGCTACACCCCCGGCCCTATTTTTTTATACTTTATTTTGAAACCAGGTCTCATGAAGTTGTGGGGGGCCTCACTAAGTAGAGAGAGAGACAGGGAGAGAGAGAGGGAGAGAGAGGGAGAGAGAGAGAGAGAGAGAGAGAGAGAGAGAGAGAGCTGAGGCTGGCCGCGAACCCGGATCCTCCGGTCTCTGCCTCCCAAAGTACTGGGATTACAAGCGTGCACCACCACGCCCGGCTTTAAATTGGTTTTAAAAGTTGCCTTCTCCAGGACTGCACATTTTGCCTTCCCTCCAGCTGTGTACGGAGAGTCCCCTTGCCTGCCCCGGTAGTGACATTTGTCTTTGGCGCGTGCCAGCGATGGAGGAGATGGCCGGCAGGTTTATGGGTCTGCATGTTTTCCAGTCACTTGTTTCTTATCCTCCTTCCTTGCTTTTCTGACCTGAGGAGAAACCACACAGAGCAAGACTGAGGCCCCGACTGAGACCCCGCGGCCCACAGGAATGGACAAGCTTCTGGTGACAGATCCAGGGACGCACAGGAGCACCAAGGAAGGTAGAGCCTGGGGGATGAAGAGAAACGGCCTCCTGATTTTGTTAATTCTTTATCTAGGTCAGCATTTTCCCAAGTGCATCTCTCAGAGCACCTGTTCAGGGAATTGCTGAGACATTTTCAAAAACATTTATTTTGGTTTGTGGTCAAAGGTATTTGGAGAACTCTGAGTTAAAGATAAACTTTTTTTTTTTTTGGTACTGTGGATTGAATCCAGGAGTGTTCTACCTCTGAGCTACACTCCCATACTCCCAGCCCTTTTTATTTAGAAACAGGGTCTTGCTAGGTTGCCGAGGGTCTCATTAAGTTGCTGAGGCTGGCCTCAAACCTGAACCTGCAATCCTCTTGTCTCCGCCTCCCAAGTACTGGGATTACAGGCATATGCCACCATGCCTGGCTTAAAGTTAAACAGGTTTCTTGATGACAGGACTTCTCGAAACCTTGATAGAGCTCATTGGCTATATAGTTCTGTAAAATCTGGGGGCGGGCAGTTCCAGGCTGGAGGAAGGAGTTCGAGCCCTGTTGTGACAGGACTGCGCCCTTTCTTGGCTCTGTTGTCTTCATTCTCTTTTTCCTTCTTGGCGGCAAATGTAGTCCCATAGTTCAGCAGCTAGAGAGGATCTCTTTCCCGTTACCCCCCGTCCAAAGCCTAGAATTGACTCTCGCTGACATAGCTGGGGTTACATGTCCATGTCTGTACCAATGGGAGCCTGGAAATGGACGATTCTGATTGGCTAGGCTTCAGCCTTGTGCCCCACCCTAGGGCTGGAAAATGGCGTCAGTCCTGCCTGAACTACATAGACCAACAGTCAGAGAAGAGACGGTTCCCTCAGGACCAGCCAGTGAATGTTACCAGAGGTGTGAGAAGGAGGGCTGAGTTGAGATGAAGGTCGCAAGCTGCCTCCATGGCATCTGTGAGGATCCCTGCTCGGGGGGAGCCTTCACTGGAAAGGACCATAGTAGACCACTCCCAGGCACAGAGGCATGCGCAGTTGCACAGACCGGGCACTGGACTGTTAACGTTTCGGTGGTCACCAGGAGTTCTTTTCCTTAGCCCAGATAGATATCATGGGCCAGGAAATAAAGAGCCAGGGCAAGCAGTTGGAATTTAGTGCAGGACATAAAGATTTAATTATAAAAGCAAGAGTAACGTGCCATGTCTCAAAGAGGGGGGGAAGGGAGAGAGAGAGAGAGAGAGAGAAGCATCACGCCTCCAAGGAGAACGCAATGAAGTAGAGTGCTGACCCCCCCTGGACCCCTGGATCTTAAATAGGGTTTGTCCTATCTGGTCTTCCTTATCTGTGTTGCTAAGTTCCCAGGCCAATAGAACCACTTTTTCAGCATCTATGTGAGAGGATAATGGTTTTTTCCCAGCTCTTCCCAGGCCCGTGGCCTTCTAAGTTTTAAGGTTTATAACTTTCTTAGTGTTGGCCTTTATCTTATCTTTGTTGCCATGCTGACCCAGCAGGCTCGGGACAGAAGAAGCCCAAACGGCAGGCTGGGAAGAGTAAGAAGCAGCCTGTTTTAACCTTATAATGCCTGCTGTGCTTTGGGACAGGGGATGGTGTGAAGTCACCCATAACCGGATCATTCCCCACCTCTTCTATTAACTTGCTTACACCCATAAGGCAATTAGGGAATTTGGATGTCGAGATCAGTCTAGCTACTTCCATGCTGAAAGGGGACGATGTAGGGCCCCATTCTTAGGGTGCGAGCAAGCAACTTGTCTTCGGGGAAATCAGATCAGCTGCTGTCCCAAGTCACTTTGGCCATTCCAGTTGTGACCATCCAAGGGGCTCTGTTAGATGCTCATCTGTGGTTCTATCTGGAGCATCGTCTGGAACTTGATAGCTTCAACCCTGCTGGAGAAAAACTTGACCATATAATTTAGTAACCACGGGTCAAATATGAGTAGAAACAGAATGGCAACCAGGGGTCCCAAGAGAGGTGGGCTTAATAGAACCTCACTGGAAACCTTTTAACTAATTTTTAAATATATCATCTTTATCACATATGCAATATTTCTTTCATAAGCTGCATCTACCACAAACATTTTGTGAGACTTACTTTTAATCTTCTGATTTTACTTTAGTCTCTCTTTTCCCATTTGGGACAATCTTAGGATAAACTTTATCATACAAGAATTTTTTTCTAAAATATTTTCTTTTTTAATCAAAAACTGTTTATACTCATGTACCTTTTTACACTTTTTTCTTACATATTGGTTCCTTTTTGCCTTAATTTCTTTCTGATTTTATATTTTGAAACAATTTTGTAAACTTTTTAACAAATTAAGAAGCAAATTAAAATAATCTATGCCAGTTTTACAGTGGCCTGGATTTTAAAGTTACAGCTTTTCTTTTTAGATGTTTACATTTTAGCTAGGATGGGCTGAAAAAATAAACACCTTGCACAATAACCTTGAACAATACCTTATCTTAGTTCTTTATTGATAGCTGCCAAAGCCAAGGCAGTATCATTAGCAGTTTTGGTGATTAGACAAGCCAATTGATTTATTTGGATATAAGCACCTATTACTAACCCAGGGATGGCCAGCAAGGTGGCCGTCAGTCCTACATCAAGACCTGAAGACCAAAGATGTAAATTGCTATTACAGTCTGGGGTAGGGAGCACATGATGGGCTGATAACATTGGAGAGGGTAGAACCATTCCAAGTTTGCCCACATAACAGCAACCCTGAAATCCCCTAGGAATGGTGGAATCAGAGACAAAAGACTGACCAAGTTAAGGGTAAATATATTTCTATTGTTGGCACTGGGCTATCTCTTGTATGAAGGTAACATTTAAGGTTACATGGCACTGGTCTTGTATGCAAATAGTCTCCTAGAACAATCATTGAGATCTCCTGATACCTGAGTTCTATTATGAAAATCATAGCCATTAAAACCCAAGAAGGTTGTTAGGTTAAGGTGTTTTGTTGTTGTTGTCGTCATTGTTTTGTTCGTTTGTTTTGGATTCCCTGTTCTGTTAGGCTAAGACTGATTAAGTGAGAAGTTAGGGCCTGTTTAGCTGACTTAGGTTTGAACATACAGAAGCAAGATATGTTTAGTACATCGTTTACCATGTGAGTCCAGAGATTAGTATTGTGAAGAGCAGGAGTAGGTTTTGGAATGATTTGAATAAAGATCTTGGTTGACTTTCTGTATGTTACATTATTTGGACTTTTTTGGTATTTTAATATATTTATAAGTACCAGTATCTAGTCAAGTGGCTTGAGGCACAATAATGGAAAAACTAGTATTAGAACACTTTGATTGATCTGTCAGGCTTCTAAATCTAGTCTGATAAGTCTTATAAGAAAATATTATTGCAGAATCCCTTTTTTATATGACAGGTCCAACAGAAGCAACCATATGGTTCTAAAGGGAGAACTAGTCCTATTTTGGTTTTTGATATTATGTCTCTCCCCAACAGCAGGACTGGGGTTTTTTGGTATTACTAAGAAGGAATGAGAGAAGTGGAGGTCACCCCAGGCGCAGGCTAGTTTTTGAGTAAAAAAATGTTCAAGAGGCTGGCCCGATATGCCCCGAACTGTCACTTTACCAGAGGATCTTGGACCAGGGGCAAAAGGCAATGTGGAGAATCTGGCACCCGTGTCCATGATGAACCGGACAGACTGTGACCCCACCTTCAAGGTCACCCAAGACTCTTTAGTCTTAACTCAGGTGATGGGAGCCTGGAGAGGTGGTTCTGGGACCCATCATTGGGAGGACCCCAGATCCCTCCAGATCTGGGGGCACTCAGACTTCCAGTGGTCTCCTTTACATCGTGAGCAGGGTCCTGGAGGGTGTTTGTGGCCACCCTGTTGAGGATATTTGCATCTGAAATGTCCTGGCTTCCCACACCTAAAACAGACCTGAGTCTGGGCCCTGTGGGATTAGCATTCATATACATGGCAGCCAGGATTTTCCCATGGCGGTTTCTCTTTTCCAAGTCTCTGTTATAATAAACCAAATTGGCAGCCTGCATTAGTTGATCCAGAGTGGACTTTTTCAGATCTGACACCAGTTTCCGGAGTCTCCTCCTTACATCTGGTGTGGATTGAGTCAGAAATGTATCTCTAAGGATGGCCTCCCCTTCTATCAATTCTGGGATCAGATTAGTTAGTGAATGTAACCAGGGTTTCCTTAAGTTCTTCCAGGAAGGTCATCAGGGGTTTATTTGGGCCTTGATGTATGGCTGCTAACTGTCTATAATTGAGAGGTCTAAGTTTAGCCTTTTTCCAGTAGATAATATAAATAATAACTGTTCCCTCCTCCTGGGCTCCCTGATAAACTTGCTCCCTTTTTCAAGGATGTTAGGGTTTGCTCTAGGAGCAACTGTATGTCCCTCCATGTGAGGTCGTATAAGGAGGTCAAGGTTGGTGGTATAACTACCTAGGTCTTTTTCTAATCTCCTTAAGCTCAGTCAGTAAAAATGGCTTATAGATAATTCGGGGTCTAAACTTTTTATTTTTGTCACAAGAGAAAACATTCCTCCTTGTTTCCCTGGTACCGGCCCTGACTGTTTTTTCTTTAGGGCCTGGGGGTCAAACTTATCCAAATGTTGGAGGATGAACTTTTACCTTGGACTACTGGGATCTTATCTAAGAGAGAGAGAGAGAGAGAGAGAGAGAGAGAGAGAGTGAGCGCTTACTGGTTTGTGATGGGGAGGTCACTCCCCTCCCCAGCACGCCCCAGCGCACACCCTATGAGACTGAAGCTTAGTCAGGGGTGAGTCTGGCCAAGCACCTGTCAAGGGCTTCGCGAGTGTGGCACCTCGCGGCCCACCAGGGAAGGCCTCTTACAAGCGTGACGGTTAGCCAATCTTACCTCTGCCTTGTTCATCCCTCGCCGCCTGTTGCTCCCTCTCTCCTTGTCTGGGTGTAGTCCTAGATATTAATTGATAATTTCCAAAACACTTCTCACTAGCCGTGGATGGATGGTGACTACTAGGGCCTCTCTGTTGCAATCTCTTTTCCTTTCCTTTTTTAGGATTATTCTTATTTGTGTCTGGCAGGGCCAAAGACCTAGGGTCTCACTTGTATCCTTGCATAAAGAAGAGGGTGATAATGTAATTAGGAACACATAAATATAAACCTGGAAAGACTATTACCATTTTGTTTTGTTTTTGATGACATTAGCTTAGGAATTTTACATTTTTAGAAGTCTAGTACATTTGGAAAACACAAATATCTAAAACATTGTTGTCAGTATATAACAGGAAATGATCTTAATAAAATATAAAATTTTTCTCTCTAAGCTTGCTTTTTGTAAAATTTTACTAAAAGCAGATCGATATTTTAAGAAAACCAATTTTTAGCTGGGCATGGTGGCACACGCTTGTAATCCCAGTACTTTGGGAGGCAGAGACCGGAGGATCCGGGTTTGCGGCCAGCCTCAGCTCTCTCTCTCTCTCTCTCTCTCTCTCTCTCTCCCT
>PVJS01046060.1:0-15975 GCA_004027185.1 Glis glis | reverse complement strand
ACTCATCCACATACACACACTCATACACACACACACACACACACACACACACACACACACACACACTGGAAAGTCATCCCTTGTTTATGAATTGAAAGAAGCAATATTGGTAAAATGTTCATTCTACCTAATGTGATCAACAGACTCAATGCAAACTCTATCACAGTTCTTGGACAAACACTCCTAAAATTCATATGGAAACACAAAAAAACCCTGAATAAACAAAGCAATCTTTTTTTTTTGGTACTGGGAATTGAACCCAGGGGCATTCTATCTCCAAGCTACACCCCCAGTCTTTTTTATTTTTATTTTGAAACAGGGTCTCACTAAGTTGCTCAGGGCCTCACTAAGTTTGTTGATGCTGGTCTTGAACCTGCGATCCTCCTGTCACACATTCCCATTGCTCATGAGTCTGCGCCTCCACTGGATAGTTCTGGGTTCAGCAGGGCATCCTTGTCTGTCTGTAATCAACTGATGGTCATTAAGGCAGCTGTGCTTCTGGAGGTCGGCTAGGGCTCTCTGTTCTCCTCCAGATTGTGCGCCATACTCCAGCAGGCTAGTCTGGGCCCCTCCACAGAGCAGTCACAGATGTCCCAGAGGGAGAGTGAAGGTATGAGGACTCTGAGGCCTGGCTCAGCTCGTAGCTCATTGCTCTCACTACATTCCCCTGGCATAAGCAAGTCACAAGGCCAGCCCGGGTAACAGGCATGGTGAGGAGGTCCCCTTTCTTGATGGCAAGAGCTGTGAACTGACATTGACAAATATATGGATACAGGGATAAATGAAGAGTTGTGGCGGCTATTTTTGCACCTGACCACAATGACTCATGTAAATGTGCAAGATGGAGGTTGACTAACTACAGGGAGCTCAATGAAACTAAATTTGGAGTGAGGATGCCTCCATGTTTTGAGTCCCTCTTTTGCACACTGCAACCTGGCTCAGTGTGTAAACTCACTGGAATCCTGAGCTCAAGAGCATACTTTTGTGAAGAATAGCTGCGTCTCAGCCAATCACAGCAGCTGAGCTTCAGTCAACCACAGGCGGCCAACCTGTCAGACCACATCAAATAAGACAAGTCTGAGCTGTAACCTGTCCAGCTGTGGTGTCTGAGCTTCACTTTCATTTTCTGTTAAATGCTGGCTGCCCACTTTGTGGAGCGGAACTCTCTGATTCTCTTCCAGTTGTAAGGGTTACCCATTTGCAAATCATTCTTTGTTCAATTAAACTCTGTTAAATTTAATTTATCCAAAGTTTTTCTTTTTAACAAAGGACTCTGGAGCAGGAAGAAATTCAGATAATTGAAAAAAAATTAAGGGTATATAACACTTTATTAAATAAAAGCTAATGTATCAAAAGCACTATACTTCCTAGCATCTTCTCTAGACCCCTGGGGCCAAACTGGGAAGAAGAGAACTATGATTTGTATTTACTTTTCCTCCCAGAGACTCACGTGTTGGGAGATTGGTCCCCAGGTAGGGGTTTGGAGAGGGGTGGAGCCTTTAACAGGTGGTGTCTAGTGAGAAGTCCTTATGTCCATCGGGGGCATGCCCTCAGAAGGGATTAAGGTTGTTCTCATGGAATCTTGATTAGTTCTTGTGAGAGAGTTGTTATAAAAGCCTGAGCCTAGCTCCACCCAGTTGCCTCTGGTTTTCTGTTTGGGGCCGTGATCTCTCCCTTTCACATTACCATCTGCCATGATATGATACAGCCACAAGGACCCCCACCAGAGCTGAGTTGGTGCAGGCAATGTGCCCGTGAGCCTCCAAAACTGTGAGCTAAATACGTCTCCTTTCTTTATAAAGTCACCCAGTCTTAGGTATTTTGTTATGGTAAGGAAAATGGACTAATATAGGCAGAAAAGTATAGAGGCAGGTTTCAGCAATCCATGCTGGCAAGACAGTCTTCATAGGAAGCATGCTATGAGGCTTATTCTTTAGGACATAGATGCTCATCAAGTATGGGAACTAGTACAGGCTGGTGGGAGCTGAGAAAATCTTTTAAGTATTCAGCAAGTTGGGGTGGAAGAGCAGGAGAAGATCCAGAGATTCAAACTCAAGGTTGGAAAAATAGATGATTATGTAAGATAACATTTAAATGTGTTTTTTTTGTAAACACCACACAACCGCCATATTGTCTTTCCTATATGTAGTTGTGCCATTTTGCTTAGCCTAAGACACTTGCTAAGGTTCCAGGGTGATTTGGATAACGATTTGGCAATGAATTGGTGAGATAGGTCCGTTCTTTTGAGAAGTGTTTGAATTTCTTGACATGGTACCTGACCTCTAGCAAGCTCTCAACTTATGATGTCCATTATGCTATTATTGGTATTTTTCATTTGGCTACAATTCTGCATATTGAATGTTTTTGGTTTTCATCCCTCTCCCCACTGAGATGCTCATCCCCATGAGAACTGCTGTCAGTCAGGTGAGTGGGCACCCAGCTTGAGGAAACAGCTGGGAGGGGGCGGAACGGAGGTGGTGCAGTAAGACGCAATCTGTATCCTTCCTAAAAATGGCTCTCCTGGGAGAAAATTACTAATCACTGCCATTATTCTGCATGTGGTGTTAATTATTTCAGGTAAAGGACACTATAAATGGAATGTTAAGTTCTTAACTTAGGGTGTTTGGGGGGGGAGGAAGTTGTTCGTTTTATTAGTCATTATTCATGGCATTGAAAAGAGCAAGAAGTTTTGAGTTAAAGGAAATAGCTAACTTAAAAGTGTTATAGAAATTTCATTTTGAACCCCCTAGCCCTCTATTAGAAATTTCATTTTGAACCCCCTTGCTGTTCTTCAGGGATGGTAAATAGTGAGGACGGTGTTTGCACTCACTAGACTGTCGCAGTGGTCTTCTAACTGGTCTCCTGTACCACTCTGTTCCCCTCCAGTCCATTCTCCATGTGGCAACCGGAGTGACCCTCTTAAAGTTAGATGTTGAAGAGGATCACAACTAAAGCAAACTGCTGTTACACTGTGTAAAATTACATTTGTTAGTTCAAGCTTCAGAGCACGGTCTGCTTGTACTTATACCTGTATTTTCAAATGCAACTCTTGCCTGTCTCCTCTTTGTTTACTAAACTCTAGCCATAGTCATCTCTTTTTAGTGCCTGGAACAAGATAATCTTATTCCCGCACCTGCAATGTCCCCTCATCATTAGATTTTTATCCTTTGGGTCTCAGTTTAAGTCGTCTCCCTAAAGGTTTTCCTTGATCACCATTTTAAAAGTAGAATCTCTTATTACTTCCCATCTCACCAGCCAGTGGTTTTTCCCTTCTAAACAGATAGTAATGACCATTAGATAATTATTTTTATTTGTTAAATTGTCTAGTTCCCTTCTATCCTGCTAGACTACAAGCTCCAATTTGAAAGAAATAATTTTTCATGGTATTGTCTAAGGACAAGGACTCTGGACCCAAACCCTAGCTCAAATCCCAGTCTCATTAGTTACTAGCCGTGGATCCAACCTTGGGGAAAGTTATGTAATCTCCATGTGCTTCAATTTCCTCATCTGTAAAATGGAGACTAATAGTACCTGGCCTGGTATATAGTAAACTCTCAATTAATATATATGTTTTTGTGTGTGGTACTGGGGTTTGAATTTAGAGGCATTTTACCTCCGAGCTACATCTTCAGCTCTATTTTATTTTTTGTTTTGAAAAAGGGTCTCACTAGGTTGCTGAAAGTCGTGCTAAATTGATGAGACTGGTCTTGAACCTGTGATCCTTCTGTCTCAGCCTCCCAAGTACTGGGATTACAGGTGTGTGCCACCATGTCCAGCTCTTCAATTAATACTTCTTGAAAAAAAGAATAAAAGTAATAAGAAAGAAAGAACCCTAAAAGTATTTATTGTAAAGTGGTTTAAATATAGACAAGGGATGAATAGGTTTCAGTAAAAAACTCTATATCACAAAACTGCTCCAAATCCCACAAAACTTCTCTATGAAATTAGAGGAATCTAGGAGGAATCAAATGCCAGTATTGAGTCACACTACTGACCAACATGGGTATTTGGGGCATTATCTGTTTTCATGAGGCTCATTCATTTGTTTATTCATGTATCCACTCATAAAACATTTCTTGATTCTCTTTTATGTGCTGGATACTGTGCAACCATTGAATAAATATACTCTTTGTCCTGGAGAAGTTGATCATCAATCTGAAAAGAAAGAGGACCTGATGCTAAAGAATTAATGCTGACATAAATGTCTGAACAAAGGGTTGATAGAACAGAGGATGGAGGAATTAACCCCACTTTATATAAGAATGAACATGGATGTTGATTATTAATAATCGTGTGTATGGTGGGTGCTGTGAAACACCTAGATTTCCACTTCTGGATTCCTCCAATGAGTGTTTGGGTTACTGAGAACTCAGACAGTACTTTCCTGGGAACTGATTGCAGTTTTATCCTATTTTATACCTTTAACCTCTTGCCCCAGGGGAGCCCACATTCAGTGATATGGACATTACAAAGGCTGGGCTATTTTGTATTACTTTGGGACAACTTTGAAAGACCATCCCAACTCCAAGCAGCTCAGCTGTTAGGTCATATAATCTGAAGGTCATTAAGGTATGGGAAGTATCTGCCATGAGAAAGATGCTGTGTAGAGTTTATGGTAATATGCAAAAAGACACTCTCAGTGTAGTGCTTTGGATCAAGGCTATGGCATCTACAGCAGAAAACAGTGTCTTGAATCATCTCATCATCATCTGATCGTGGGACATAAAGTGATTCTATAGCCAGAGCTGCTCATGATGAACTGAGCTCTGCCAGGTCCATCTGAGCAGGCCCAGGACAAATCCACCATGAAATGGAAGTGGGATCAGTCTTGACAAGATCTCAAAGGCAGACGTACATTATATAAGCATGTAGCCCTGACTCCGTGTCATTCATTACTGTCATATGGGCATGTCCTTCAGTCACATCTATTGCCACTTGAAGTTCCTTATGACTGGCTAATAGAGGACAATTATTGATCTTGGTTCATAGATGTTTAACTCAGTATGTAGGTGCAAGCCCAAACTAGAATGCTATGGCATTATAGCCCAAGTCAGGGAGTCCCTCAATAACAATAGTGGAAGAAGGCCTTCTAATGGACAGAACTTCAGAAAATGTTCCATTTTGTATGAAAAAAGAAGTGACCCAAGGTAGAGGTAGTAATTTACATAGATTCATGGAAAATATCAAATAGCTTGACTGGGAGACCAGAAATAGAAAGATTAAAAAATGAAGGATAAGAGGATTTGGGGCAGAGGTGTAGATGGACATCTGAGAGTGGCATAAAGAGGAGCTTTGCATTGTGTGTCCATATACATCACAAGAACTCCGCAAGGAAAGAAGCTTTGAACAACTGTCTCGGTCAACGTTCTCACTGCCCAAATCCAAAACAACCGACCACACAACTTAGATGAAGGAAGATTTATTTGATCACAGTTTTTTTTGGAGATCTTGGAGTTTCAGTCCATGTTAGGCTGTGTTATATCTGCAGAGCTCAAGGCATGGTGGTGGGAAGCAGAAAGAGGGAGAGAGCAAGGGCTCCGCTTTAAAATCATGGAGGCCACAAGCAAGAGAGAGCAAGCAAGGGGATTCAAAGAAAAAAGGCACAGTCTCTAAGGCCACACCCCCAGGGACCCACCTTCTCCAGCCACATCTCACCTGCCTAGGTTACCACCCAGTACATCTATCATAATGGGTTTATCCACTGATGAGTTTATAACCCTCATGACTTAATTACAACAAATCTGAACATTAATATGTGAACTCCTCAGGGGACTTTCTATATCTAACCATAACATTCTGCCCCTGGCCCCTGAAGAGTTCATGCTCATTTCAGAATGCAAAATGCATGTAGTCCATCTTCAAGAGTTCCCATAGTCTTAACAGTTCCAGCATTGCTCAAAAGTCCCAAAGTTCAAAGTCTCCTCTGAGACTGAAGGTGAACTCTTGGCTGTGAGCCCCTGTAAAAGAAAATAAAAAGCAAATTACATGCATCCAATATTCAATGGCACAGAGTAAACACTTTCATTCCAAAAGGGAGAAATATGACCATAGAAAGAAGAAATGGAACAAAAACAGGATCAAAATCCAGCAGGGTAAGCATTTAATCCTGTCTTTCCATGTCTGGGACTCACAGTGGTGAGATGTGATCTTCAAAGGGCCTTAGCAGCCCTGCCTCGTGGCCTGGTTGATCGTGATTTGCGTTGTACTCTTTCTGCCAGTCTGGCTTCATGGCTTGCAGTTTACCTTTCCTTGGGGTTGTTCCACATTTCAGGAATTTCTAAATCTCAAGGGGTTTTCTTGCAACTTTGGCTTCATCCTTACAGCTTCACAAACTGCTCCATTTGGGCCTTCTTGCAGGGATTCCAACCCTTTCACATGTTGCTTGGCTCCCCAGGCTTTCCTTTAAAATCTGAGGGTGGAGGAGACTCCATGGCCTCTCTTTTCCAGCAAAGCCAGCATGGACCACCAGCAGAAAAGGTAATCATGCCATTTCAATTACTGCTGCTGGGCCTTTCTCAGTTACTGCTGCTGGGCCTGTCTCAATGCTGGCTGTCACTGGGTTTGTCTCAATCCTGGCTGATGCTGGGCCTGTTTTGATCCTGGCCTTTTTCAATTATAGCCACCACTGCTGGATCCTTGTTTCCATGGTTCCACCCTTGGGCTTGAACTGCCCCAACCACATTTCTTTCTTTGCTCCTATGCAAAACATTTGACCTCCCTTCAGCCATCTAACTTTCTTTCACAGCTCTGCCTCTTTATATCCGGGCTTTATACATGACTTTCTGGACAAACTGCAAATCTATAAAGTCTCCTTTGCTTTCTGCTTCCAAAGTTCACTGTACAATTGGCTGAATGCAAACATCAATATGCATAATGCAGTTTGGATACTTTGCTGTCTTGCATTTCCTCTGCCAGTTTAATCAGTCCATCATCTTTAAATTCAGCCTCACATAAAGGTTCAGGACTCGGACAAAATGCTGATAAGTACTTTGCCAGATGTAATATATATGGCCTATACTTCATTTTCCTTTGGAGTCCTCTGAAATCTCCTGAGCCCAGCCTCTACTATCTGCCTTTCTATCATCATTCTGTCCTTCCAATTTCCTCTCATAACTAGTTCCAAAGACTCACAAAACACATGGTCAGACTTAGATATAGCAGTGACCCCATTTCGCTGGTACCAATTTCTGTCTCGGCCAACATTCTCAATGCTGTAATCCAAAACGACTGGCCACACAACTTAGAGGATGGAAACTTTATTTGATCACAGTTTTTTTTTGAGAGCTCAGATTTCAGTCCATGTCAGGCTGGGTTACATTTGCGGAGCTCAAGACATGGTGGTGGGAATCAGAAAGAAGGAGAGAGAGGTTAAGGACTCCACTTTTACATTATGGAGGTCAGAAGCAAGAGAGAGCCAGCAAGCAAGGAGATTCAAAGATAAAAGCATGGTCCCTAGAGCCACACCCCCAGGGACCCACCTTCACCAGCCACACACCACCTGCCTAGGTCACTGCCCAGTAAACCCACCAGAATGGATTTATCCACTGATGAGATTATAGCCCTCATGACTTAATTTCATTAACTCTGAATATTAATGCATGAGCTCTTCCAGAGACATTCTATATCTAACCATAACACAACTGTGTAGACAAGATGACTTAACCAGTCAACAGCCAACATCTAACATTGAACATCCATGTGAGCTCATAAATAAAGGAGCCACTGTGGCAGGTGTGGAGGCTCTGCATTGGGCCCAGCAGTATGGGCTCCCTCTCACCAAGGCTGATGTGGTTACTACTGCTACTAAATGTCCAACCTGACAGCAGAAGAAACCAGGTTTAGTTTTCAATATGGTACCATCCTTTGAGGACACAAGACAGCCATTTAATGGCAAGTTGACTATGTAGGAAGGGCCAGTGACTCATCTTGGAGGGACTTGACATATGTTCTGCCTGTAGATTGCCTTTCCTACCCATAACATATAGGAAAGCACTATAATTGGAGGGTCTACAAAGTAAGTGATCCACTACATCACAGCTCAACTTGCCTATGCTGGCTTCCCTTACTTCTGTGCTGGTGTTGTTCCTGACTGCATTCACCTATAACCTCACATGTGACTATTAATAGATGGGGAACTGAGACCCACTAAAGAACAGCAGATTGAAGTCTCATCTTTCTGGGAGTGTCTGCTCATTGACAGGCAAGAGGTAGTGAAATTTCTCTCTTTTATTGTCATTGCTGTGATCAATAGTTGATTGTGTCTAAGTTAAATGAGGGGGAGCATTGGTATTCTACTTGGCAAGTAGTGAACACTTAGTTAATGTTAGCTACCCTAATAATTTCTCCATCACGGGTAACTGTTAAAATGGTACTCTGATGTGAAGAAGGTAGAATCAATTGAATCTGTACTCTCTGTATGGTGGCTGTTAATAAATTTCTCTGCCAACATCTTCAAAATGACAATAACAGTTTAATGGTGGAGTCAATTGTTTAAAATTGCCCAATATATTTTCAACATAGTAAAAGAGTACTCCTGCATAAATCCCCAGGTATGGATCCGGTTTTCTTTCTTTAATCCAGAAATCTGCTGAGGTACTGAAGCTTGGATGTGATTGATCAAAATGGAGAACAATGTGATTTTATTTTGGGGGAGGGGGTGCTAGGGATGCAACCCAGGACCCCACACATGCAAGGCAAGCACTCTACCACTGAGCTACATCCAGAGACCAAGATAAAATTTTAGAAAGGGGAATGGTTGTAAAATTAATTAAAATACTTCAGAACCCACAAATTCTTATCAGGAGTTCAACTATCTGGCAAATATATGAACCCATCAATGAAAAATTTCCAGAATGTTTTCTTTGCTTGTTTGGTATTGACCATGTTTGGGAAGCCACTGTGAAGAAGCTTAACAAGGAAAAGGCTGTGACCAAAAGCTTGGGTCAGTGACTTGAGGAGGTTGACCCAGAGTTCCCACCAATGCACTGATTGAACTTACTTTTTGCTTTTATGGGTCTCATGGACTGAAGAAAATTGATCCTGTCTAAGAAGATACAGAGCTAGATCGATTCCTTGTCAGTTATGATGAAAGCATTCTGCACATTCTGCTTGAGGGCTGCAAGAAATAAAGAAATAATTTGTCCCGTTTTATTTTACTACCACCCTGTTCTCCATTTTCCTCCTTTTCTTGACCGCAGGCTAAATTTCTGTTGCTGCTGGTGGTGATGCCAGGGTCAGCACTTCCAGTGGACTATTGATTCCAACCCATCCTATAGGATTAGAAGATAGTAAGGTTGGAAAAAGCATCTTAGCCACCACTCCTAAATTTCAACTAGGTGAGTTGGGGCCTGTTATAGTTAGATATAAAATGTCCCGTAAAGAGCTCATTTGTTAAAGTTTGGAGTTGATGTAATTGAGTCTTGAGGGTTGTAATGTCAGCAGTGGATAAATCTATTGTAATGGATTTATCTGGGTGGTGGCCTGGGCCTGTAGGGTGTGGCTGGAGGGGGTTGATCCATTGAGGTGCAGCCTTGGGGATTATATATGGTTCCTCCTCCCCCTGTTCTCTCTCTCTTGCTTCCAGCCTCCATGATGTGAGGAGCACAGTCCATGTTCTCTCCCTCTCTCTGCCTCCCACTGCCATGCCCTGAGATCTGTGGTCCCTAGCCTCACATGGACTGAACCCCAAACTGGAAGAAAACAAATTTCCTTTCCTCTAAGTTACATGGTCAATCTTTTAGATTATGGCTATGAGAATGCTGACTGGAACAGGGCCCAATGAGGTTAGATAGTGGCTGAAGTCCTACAAAGTTAGCAAGAGGACCAGGATTCAAAAATAGGGCTCTGGTCTCATCTTGTCCTGTACTTTCTGCTACATTAATGAAACAAACTTCTGAAATGTGGGACCTAGATACTATTACTTCTATGGTACAAGTAGAGAAACAAAGACTAGCAGAGACTAGCTGAGAGGCAGAATTGGCTGCAGATCTTCCACCCAGCAGGTCAGTCCAAATCCTTTCCATACTTGCATACCCCTTCATGGTCAATGCACTGAGGCTTCATTTTGGGGGCACAAGTCGTGAGGCTATCTCAGTGTGGTGGTCTGTTGGCATGTCCTAATTAAGATCTCAGAACAGGACTAGATCCTTAGAAAAGAGACTCCAGAAAGCCGCATTGTCTCTTCTACCATGTATAGACAGTGATAAGGTGCCATCTGTGAACCAGGAAATGGGCCTTCACCAGACAGCATCTGCCAGCCCCTTGATCTTAGACTTCTCACTCTCTAGAACTGCAAGAAGTAAATTTCTGTTGTGTATAAGCCATCCCTTTCATGGAATTTTATTATGGTTGTCTGAATGGACTAAGACAGTTGGCACTTCCTGATTAAGGTTCCTTGATAAGAACAAAGAAACCATTATTGATACCCATAACTAATATTTTTGGAGTACTCATTATGACCCAGTTGTATATAAGCTGTACTCTTTAAGCCTTGTGATAGCCTTATGAAGTAAATACTGTGATGATCCCATTGACAGGGAAGAAAATGAGGCAGAGAGGTGAATAACTGCCAGAGGTCATCCAGAGGGTGAATGGTGGAGCTGGGATGTGAATTTTCCCTTTTGTTATTGTGCTTTACGAGGGGTTGACATTGCTCCTTGTGCCCAATCAGGAGCTGAAGGGCACCTGTAGAGGGGGAATGTGTGACCCCATCTATGGAGGGCCACACATTCCCTGTATAACAAAGGCTACCCCCCAGACAAGGATCATCATTAACACCCACCCTGGAGGGGGGATGGTATGAAGGGGACACTTTCCCTGCTTTTCCCTCTCTTACTTTCTTTATTATTTTTAATAATGAAAAACATACACTTTTTGACAATAAAAAGCCACACATGTATAAAAACTAAAGACAATGTGCAATACTTGATTTGTTTCTGGATTAAAACAAAAGGAAAAGCAGAACCAAACAGAAAAACCACAGCTTTTAAGACATTACTAAGGCAATTAAAGACATTTAAATGCAGATTGCATATTAGACAATACTATTGTGTCTTTGTTAAATTTCCTGAGCATGTTAATTGTATTGTGGTTGCATCTCAGATTTTTGTAATTAGAAGAACTAGGGGTGAAGGACCATGGTATCAAATGTAGCCAAGTACTAGCAATTAGTGACTCTAGCTGGAGAGTAGAAGTGTTCATAGTATTATTCTTTCTAATTTTCTGTACAATTGAGTTTCTATTGGTGCATAATAATTGTACAGAATAGTGGGCTTCATTGTGGCATATTTGTACATGCACCTAACATACTTTGATCAATTTCATTCTCCAGTATCTCCCCTTTCCTTCCCTCCTCCCTCCCCCTTATCCCTGTCCTCTCTACTGGTCTCCATTCTATTTTCATGAGATACCTTTTCCCCCCTAGCTTCCACATATGAGAGAAAACATAATCCTTGATGTTCTGAATCTGGCTTATTTACTTAACATGATGCTCTCCAGTTCCATCCATTTTCCTGCAAAAGGCATAATTTTGTTTTGTTTTTATGGCTGAATAAAACTCTATTTTTTCATTTTTCTTTCCTTTTTAATACTTTTATTGGTGCACTGTAGTTTCATATCATAATGTAGTTCAGAGTGATAGTGAGATACATTCACATAGCACTTGGTGGGCTTTCCTCTCGCTCCCTTCCCTCCCCCCTCTTCCTCACACAGGATATTGAGATTGACACAGGTATTTTTACATGTGTACATAATGTCGATGGAAATAATGCCTCCATTGATCCTCCCTCTCCCCACCCCCTTCCCCTAGACTACTCCCTGGCTCCATTGGAGTTTCTCCTCCATTATCTGAAGTCTCTCTGGTATCCTGATTACTCCTTAGCTTCTGCATATGAGAGAAAATATATGACCCTTCACTTTCTGTGACTTGCTGATCTCACTTAACATAATGTTCTCCAGGTCCATCCATTTTCCTGCAAATGACATAATTTTGTTCTTCTTTATTGCTGAGTAGAACTCCATTGTATGTATATCCCATAATTTTGTAATCTATCCGTTGATGGACATCTAGGTTGGTTCCATAATTTGGCTACTGAATTGTGCTGCTATAAACATGTATATGCATGTATCCCCATAATATTCTGATTTTAGTCCATTTGGGATGATACCCAGGAGTGGTATAGCTGGATCATATGGTGGATCTATTCCCAATTTTCTGAGGAATCTTCACACTGATCTCCATAGAGGCTGCACTAATTTTCAATCCCACCAACAGTGTAGAAGAGTTCCTATTTCCCCACATCCTCACCAGCATTTACTGTTGTTTGGCTTCTTTATTATTGTCATTCTGATTAGGGTTAGATAGAATCTTGGTGTAGTTTTGATTTGCATCTCCATGATTGCTAATGATGTTGAGTATTTTTTCATGTATTTATTGACCATTTGTATCTCTTCTTTTGTGAAGTGTCTATTTAGTTCAATTGCCCATTTCTTGATTGGGTTATTTGTTTTATAGTGTTAAGTCTTTTAAGTTCTTTGTATATTCTAGATATTAGTCCTCTATCAGAGGAATTGCTGGCAAAGGTCTCCCATTCTGTAGGCTCTCTCTTTAGATTCTTGATGGTTTCCTTTGATGATCAGAATCGTTTTAGTTTAATGCTATCCCATTTGTTAATTCTTGTTTTAATTTACTGAGCTTTGGGGGGTCTTATTAAGGAAGTTTCTATCTGTGTCTATATGTTAGAGTATTGGACCTTTGCCTCTAATAACTTCAAAGTCTCCAATCTAATTTCCAGGTCTTTGATCCATCTCGAGTGGATTCTTGTGCAAGGTGAGAGGTAGGGATTCAATTCCATTTTTCTACAAATGTATAATAAGTTTTCCCAACACCATTTATTGAGAAGGCTGTTTTTTCTCCAACATATGTGTTTATCATCTTTGTAAAAAAATCAGTTGCCTATAAGTGTTTGCATTTGTTTCTGTGTCTTCTGTTCTATTGGTCTGTGTGTCTGTTTTTTGCTAATACCATGCTGTATTTATTACTATAGCTCTGCAGTATAATTTGAAGTCAGGAACTGTGATGCTTCCTACATGGTTCTTATTGCTGATAATTGTTTTGGCTATTTTGGGTCTTTTGTTTCTCCATATGAAATTTAGGACTGATTTTTCTAGGTATGTGAGGAATGATATTGGTATTTTGATAGGAATTGCATTGACTCTGTAGATCACTTTTGGCAGAATGGCCATTATGACAATATTTATTCTGCCTTTCCAAGAGCAAGGAAAACCTTTCCATCTTCTAATATCTTCTTGAATTTCTTTCTTTAGTGCCTTATAATTTTCATTGTAGAGGTCTTTTACCTTTTGGTTAGATTTATTAGTAGGTATTTTTTTATTGTTTTTGAGGTTATTGTGAGTAGAATTGTTTTCTGGATTTCAGTGGATTAATGGTTGGCATATAGAAAAGCTACTGATTTTTTGTAGGTTGATTTTGTATCCTGCTACTTTCTTGATTTTGTTGATCAGCTCTAGAAGTTTTTTGGTTGAGTTATTTTGTCTTCTAAATATAGGATAATGTCATCTGCAAATAGAGATAATTTCAGTTCTTCTTTTCCTATTTGAATTCCTTTGATATCTTTCTCTTGCCTATTGCTTTGTCAAGAGTCTTGAGAACTATATTGAAAAGGATTGGTGATAGTGGGTATCCTTGTCTTGTTCTTGATTTTAAAGAGAATTCCTGCAGTTTTCCCCATTCAATAAGATATTAGCTTTGAGTTTTATTGTATATTGCCTTAATTATGTTGAGGTAAGTTCCTTCTATTCTGATTTTCTGCAAAATAAAACTCTATTGTGTTTGTATATATATATATATATATATATATATGCAATATATATATGCGCAACATTGTATATAATATATATATATATATATATATATATATATATATATATATAGCACATTTCCTTTACTTCCATTTTATCCCATCCCATTCCTTAACAAATACTTAAATGATTTATAAATTCACAAGGAACCAGTCATTTAAAACACAGTGGCCTAGAGTAAATTCCTGCTAACTGAGAAGAGCCCTGAACCCCAGCCTTCCCCTCAATCGTCTTCCTGCTCCCTCTTTATTAGCCACCATCTTCCTGTTATTTTCTATGATAGCTTAGGACAGAAATCAGTCTTCTTTTTAGAATTGCGGAAGGTTTTTCTTACTTCATGCTGCCCAGAGGTGATATATCACCATGGGGGCACAGCTGTTCACTAATGAGTGCATTAATTAATTAATTAATTATTATTTTTGATACTGGGGATTGAACCCAGGGGTATTCTACATTTGGGTTACACCCCCAGCCCTTTTTATTTTTTATTTTGAAACAGGGCATCTCTAAGTTGCTGAGGGTTTTGCTAAATTGCTGAGGTTGACCTTGAACCTGTGATCCTCCTATCTCAGCCTCCCAAGTACTGTGATTATGGGTGTGTGCCATCATGCACAGCTCCAATGATTGCATTTTCACAACATCTCACAGAGTCTAATCCCTCTCCAGATGGCAGCATCTTTTACTGACCCCTTGGAGCAAATCTCTCCCCCTTCCCTCCAGCCGTCACCATCAAAGCATCTCACATCTTACTGCAAACCACTGAGACCACAGCAGGAGAAGCCAGAGAAATGGGCCAGTTCAGGGACATTTCCCCCAGGGACCCAAATGGGTAGTTTCCAAAGAACTTGATGCATGTATTGGATAGTCAGAACTTGAAAGCTGGCATAGGGTGTTTCTAAATTCCCAATGCCATGGTATGGCTCAAAGTCATTCAATATTCTTGAAATATCCAGCATCAAGAGATATGATGGAGTAGCAAGATTACATAAAGGTTGCATGACAGATATGGGGAGGATGACTAATCTTTGCTCTAAATATCTAAGAGTAGCCCAAAGCACGGAGGAGCTTAACTTTTTTTTCTGTTTGTTTAAAGAAAATAGCTTAGCATCTTGTACTTCTACCACTGTAGGAGGTATCCCATATTATTATAATCATTTGCCTTTCCTTCTAACATGTAGGTTTGGGGAAGTTTATTTTTCTTCTCTGTACTCTTAAAACTTTGCACAGGGTCAATATATTTGTTAAATGAATGCACGAATGAGCCTGGGTGGTGGTGACAAGCTTGAACTTAGGCCATCATGGAGCTTCCAAAACATCACTCAGTAGAGCAAAGGGGAGAGATGTGCAAACCCAAAACCAAGAGGAAAGACCCTCAGGCAGAGTGCTTAGCCCAGCTCTGTCCCCTTCCATGTCTGTCCATCAGAGGGACACCAGACTTTCCAAAGGAAACACTGGTCACAGCCCTAGCTTTTGTGGTCACATTTCTATGTCCACTGGCAAACCCTGGACTTCCCATAGACACTACAGAGCTGGTTGACACTGTGGAATTAACTATACTGGTTGTTAATTGCTTGTTTAGGAAAGAATGCACACCCCCCCCACACCCATCCCCAACTCCCTCTACTACACACCCCACCTCTCCCTACCCCCCTCTGCCACACACACACACACACACACACACACACACACACACACACCTCAAAGTCAACAGAAGAAATGGCAACAACCCACAATCTTTTTGTCTCCTTCAAAGGACTTTATGGTGGTCTGAAGAGGTGGATCCAAAACCAAAGTACAAACTGGAAAAAAGATCATTTCAAGATCTGAAAATTGCCCACAGGCAGAAAAGAAATTGAGAAGTTTTATTTTTTTTAGTGTCTTTATTAAGATGTTACTTACAAAGAAAAGCCCAGGTCCAGATGGTTTTCCAGCCGAATTCTACAAAACCTTTACAGAAGAACTAAAACCAATACTTCACAAACTATTCTGTGAAATTGAAAGAGATGGAATTCTTCCAAATTCCTTTTATGAGGCCAACATCACATTAATACCAAAGCCAAATAAAGACACTTCAAGAAAAGAGAATTACAGACCAAT
>PVJS01046059.1:0-15970 GCA_004027185.1 Glis glis | reverse complement strand
GAGAGAGAGAGAGAGAGAGAGAGAGCGCTGAGGCTGGCCGCGAACCCAGATCCTCCGGTCTCTGCCTCCCAAAGTACTGGGATTACAAGCGTGTGCCACCACGCCCGGCTTTTGAATTGACTCTTGTATAAGGTGAGAAAGAGGGGTTTATTTCTGTTTTTCTTCATATGGTTAGCCATATGCCAGCACCATTTATTGAAGAGGCTATCTTTTTTCCAGTGGATGTTTTTAGACCCTTTGTCAAAATCCAATTGCCTGTAGGTATGTGGATTTGTTTCGGAGTCTTCTATTCTGCTCCATTGGTCTATGTGTTTGCTTTTCTACCAATACCATGCTGTTTTTATCACTATGGCTTTGTAGTATAGTTTGAAGTCAGGTATTGTGATGCCTCTTGCATGGTTCTTATTGCTGAGAACTACTTTGGCTATTCTGTGTTTTTTGTTGTTCCAAATGAATTTAAGGACAGATTTTTCTATGCCAGTGAACAATGACTTTGGTAATTAAATGGGTATTGCATTGAATATGTAGAGCACTTTTGGAAGAATGGCCATTTTGATGATATTTATTCTGCCTACCCAAGAGCATGGGATATCTTTCCATCTTCTAACATCTTCTTCAATTTCTTTTTTCAATGTTTTATAGTTTTCCTTGTAGAGGTTTTTTACTTCCTTGGTTAGGTTTATTCCCAAGTATTTTATTGTTTTGGGGGATATCATGAGTAGAAATGTCTTCTGGGTTTCTTTTTCAGTGGATTTATGGTTGGCATACAGAAAAGCTTCTGATTTTTTTTTTTTTTCGGTACTGGGGATTGAACGCAGGGGCGTTCTACCTCCGCGCTATGCCCCTGGCCCTATTTTTTTTATACTTTATTTTGAAACCGGGTCTCTTTGATTGTTATTGGTTGGTTTAATTTTTCTATATCCTCTTGATTCAATTTGGGAGGGTTATATGTGTCTAGAAATTTGTCAATTTCTTCTAGGTTTTCCATTTTCTTTCAGTATATCTTTTCAAAGTAGTTTCTGATAATCCTCTGGATTTCCACATTGTCAGTGGTGATATCTCCTTTTTCGTCTCTTATTTTGGTAATTTGGTTTGATTCTCTCTTTCTTTTGGTTAGGCTGGCTAATGGTTTTTCTATCTTGTGTGTTTTTCTGAGAAACCAGCTTTTGGTTTTGTTGATTTTTGTATTGTTTTTTTATTCTCTACTTCATTGATTTCTGCTCTAATTTTAATAATTTCCTGTCTTCTACTGGCTTTGGGATTAGACTGTTCCTGCTTTTCAAGGGCTTTGAGGTGGGTCATTAGGTTGTTTATTTGATGCTTTTCAGTTCTACTTATGTGAACACTCAGTGCTATGAATTTTCCTCTTAATACTGCTTTCAATGTGTCCCAGAGATTTTGATATGTTGTTTCCCTATTTTCATTTGTTTCTAGGAATTTCTTAATTTCTTCCCTTATTTCTTCTATGACACAGTGTGTGTTCAGCAGTGTGGTGTTCAGTCTCCACGTGTTTATGAGATTTCTCTGTGTCTTCTTACAGTTTGTTTCTAGTTCATTCCATTATGGCCTGAAAATACTCAGGGGATTATGTCACATTTCTTGAATTTGCTAGTACTTGCTCTGTGGCATAGGATATGTTCTATTTTAGAGAAGGTTCCATGAGCAGCTGGAAAAAAAATGTGAATTCAGCTGTAGTTGGGTGGAATATTCTGTATGTGTCTAGTAGGTCTATTTGGCCTATGATGTTCCTTAGGTCTGAAGCATCTTTACTGACCTTTTGTCTTGAATATTGATCAAGTAATGTGAGAGGAGTGTTGAAGTCTCTCAATATTATTTATTAGGATCTATGTGTGACTTAATATCATGAAGAATTTTTTTTATGAAAGTGGTCACACCTATATTTGAGGCATAAATGTTGACTATCGTTATATCCTCTTGATGGATTGTTCCTTTTACCAGTAAAAAGTGACCTTCTTTGTCTCTTCTGATAAGTTTAGGCTTGAAGTCTAATTTGTCTGATATCATAGTTGCTACTCCTGCTTGTCTTCATGTTCCACTAGCGTGGATTACCTTGCTCCAGCCTTTTATCTTTAGTTTGTGAGTGTCTTTACTTGTAAGGTGTGTTTCTTGTAAGCAGTATATAGATGGATTAAGATTTTTGATCCATTTTGCTACCTTATTTATGTCTTTTGATTGGGGAATAGAGTCCATTTATATTCAGTGTGGTTATTGAGAGATGATTCTTAATTCCTAACATTTTGAGTTTTGACTTCTGTTTGAGGTAGTATTTTTTTTCTTTTCTTAGTTGGCTGTTTGATGGAAGTTATTGTTTCTTTGGTTCTGGCATTTATTTATTATTGCTTCTTTATAGTTAATCTCTTTGAGTATTTTCTCTAATGCTGGTTTGGCAGACATAAATTCTTTCAGCTTCTGTTTGTCGTGGAAGGTTTTTATTTCCCCATCAAATTTGATAGATATCTTTGCTGGGTAGGTAAATCTTGGTTGGAAGTTGTTTTCTGTCAGAGTGTGGAATATGTCGCCGCAGGACCTCCTGGCTTTCATGACATGGTTTGGAAGGTTGGGAGTGATTCTTATTGTTTTGCCTCTGTATGTTACTTTGTCCCCCCCCCCCCGGTTGCCTTTAAGATTCTCTCCTTGGCCTCTACATTAGTCAATTAGACTATTATGTGACGTGGTGACCCTTTTCTCTGATCTTGTCTATTAGGGGTTCTATATGTTTCTTGTACCTGGATGTCGATCTTCCTTTCTATGTTTGGAAATTTTCCTAATATTATTTCTCTGAAAAGATTATTTATTCCTTTGGTTTTAGCTTCTATTCCTTCTTCTATGCCTATTATTCTTAGGTTTGCTCTTTTCAAATTGGCCAAGATCTCTTCGATGTCCAATTCATGCTGTCGAATTGTTTTTTTTCTGTATTATCTCTGATGCACTCACTTAGAAACCTCTTTCTAAGAGTGAGATTCTGTTTTCCATATGGTCTAGTCTACTGTTAATAGTTGTATTGATGCCTTCATTTCAATTATTGCATCCTTCACTTCCTTCAGAGCCTCTATTTGATTCCTATTTTGGGTGTCAGATTCTTTGCTTATTTGATCCTTCATTTGTTTCAGGCTCTCTCTGAATTCTTTTCGGAAATCCTGTATCATTTCTACTACTAAAGTTCTGAATTGTCCTTCTGGCAATCCCTGCATTTCTGTGCTGATGGGTTCTATTATTGTGGAGTTGTGGGAGCTCATTGTTTCTTTGTTATTCCTCTTTCCCATGATTTCAGGTTTTTTAAGTTTATATCTTTGTTGCTTTTGGTATCTCTCTCTCACTCTGTAGGTTTTCTATGTCTAATCACTCTCCCTGTATAGTAACCTGTTCTGGAGGTAGATATTTATTACTAGGTGTGCCTTAAATATGACTAGCCTCTACTGTATGGTTATTCTTAGCTCTCTGTTGTGTGCTTATCACCCTTTAATATGTTCTTCGATATCTGTGTCCTGTATCACTTCACTGTTGTTCTGCCAGTAGATTGTTGGTACTGGGTTGCAATTCCTCTAGGGTTCCTTCTGTCTGCTGCAATGGTGTTGTTGAGATCCAGGTGTTGAGGTCCGTGGACCTGTCTGTCACCTCTGTAATAGGGAGTAGACTCAGAGATGTGGGTAGGTCAGTTTGTACCTGTGCGCTTTTAAACTTCAATGTGCGGGCTGCTGATTGGTTCCGTTTGTCAGTGGTAGTTAGTTTGTGTTTGGTGTCTGACAGTCTTTTCTGGTGGTTCACCTGTTTGGCCTGAGCACAGGTAGAGAACACTGGCACTCTCTGCTTCCTGAATCCCTCTGTCTCTGCCTAAACAGGGACTGGCCTGGACGCAGGTAGGGGAAGGCTCACTCTCTTCACTGCCTGTGTCCCTCTTTCTCTCTGCCTTGTGTGCCTCTTTCTCTCTGGCCTTGGCTCTGAGAGGGAGGGGGAAGGTTGCCGCTCTCTGCTGTCTGCCTCCCTCTTTCCCTCTGCCTGGGTGCAGGCCAGTAACGCTGGCACTCTCCTCCCATTTAGGTCGAGTCCCTCCGGGGCTGTTCTAGGTGCAGGCGGGGATGCCGCGCTCTCCAGAGAAGGCTGTGTTGGTCTGCAACTTTCAAACCTGCTCTATTCCTCAGATTTTCATGTGTAGCTACAGCCACCTACTGCTTGTGTCCCCACCCTCTCTTTTTTTGGGGGGGGCTCTTTTCAGTTATCCTGTGAGGCTGCAGCACTCACCTCTCCTGCCGAGTGTGCAGAGGACCAGTGGATTGTGATGGAAGTGGATGTAGTTGTCCTCCATCTTTTTGTCCTGGGGTTGTCAGATTTTGTGGTTGATGATCCCGATGTCTGTGAGGAAGGCCTCAGGTTGCTGGTTATAAGATTTTTTGGATCTTCTGAAGGTTCCTGCTAGTCCGGCGACCCGGTCCGGGATGGGGTTATTCCTGTCTCTGGTTGGCCACCCCTTTTTTTATCCTTTGTCAGCCTGGGTGTTAATTGGCAGGTTTCTATGTATTCTTAAATGTTATTGTCTTTAGTTCCTATCTCTCACGAAAGTAGTATGGGATGTGTATGGCTGCTCAGTTAGGAGCACCCGAGACAATTCAGAGACAGGCTCCTCTCGGTGTCCTCACTCTGACGCCATCTTGTTCTCTCTCCTAAAATGAAACCTAAGAGAAACTTCCTTTTCTATCTGAAAACATGAGCGCATACACACAAGTCAAAATAGTATATTCCCCAAACCTCAAAATCTTCAGGAAGATTTCTTCTGTGCCTTGTTCCTGGCTCTTCCTGAAGATTCTTCCTGTCAGGCTGTTGTCTCGATGGGCACTGGCACTGCTAGCTGCTCTTCACATCTGCTGAGTTCTTCCCAGAATGCCTGTTGTAAAACTCCTAAGGGCACTGCTGGAACTCACATCCACTTCTACTTCCTTCTCCAGCTCTCTCGCCCCTGATGGGGATGGTGTCCCTAGGGAAGTATCATACATGGATCAGGTTTTCTTCCTTGAGTGACAGCAGAGTCCATCCACTGAGGACCATAATAAGGCCTTCTCTGCTAAACTTTTAGACCTTTTACCTGCCTGTGACCTGTGAGGACCCGGGAGTTCTCCACCACTTTCCTCCAACACTTCCTTGAAGGGTCAAGGTGACAGATAGAATAGGAGTTGCCAGGTGTCAGCCATTTCAGCAGTGCTAGTGACATTGCCACAGCTTTCTCCCCTACAGGAGGAAAAAAAAAGTTCATCTGAGAATTTTATTTTGTACTGAGGACTGAACCCAGGGGAGTTCTACCTCTGAGCTACACCCCCAACCCTATTTTTTTTACTTGGAAATAGGGCCTTGCTAAGTTGCTGAGGCTGGCCTCGAACCTGCAATCCTCCAATCTCAGCCTCCCAAGTCCTGGGATTACAGGCATTCACCGCCATCTGAGAATCCCCTATGGTGAGAATTTTGGAAATGACCATGGCTTCCTCAGCAAGCCCAGCCGGGAGCATTTAGAATGCTGCATGGTTGCCCTCATAGGCAGCAGACAGCTGTCGCTGAGCTTTCTCCACCCAGGGGAGGGATTCCCCATAAACATAGTTAGGCTGCATTAGGAAGGGAAGTGGATGCTATGCAGGAAAAATATAAGTAAAGATAGAAATGCCATGGAAACAGACCAGAGTCCCAGATTGGACCCATGGGTCATAATGAATGTCATAGTAGAGGGTCTAATGGGATGTACCTGGAAAAGGGATGAGGACAGAAGCTACTGGAATTCTCCCATGTGTTACAGTGGCTTTAATTCTCTCAAATCTTATGACCTCGGTATTGTTATCCTTATCTTATGGGAAAAGAAACTCAGGACTCACCAAGATGAAGAGATATATACAAAAACAGGCTACCCTTTGTGAATCTAAGCAGATTAGAAAATTAAGGAAATAGAAAATGTGCACTGTATGAAAAACTTGGAAACGTGTTTTATTGAAAACATTTTGTCTGTGCCAAGACCTGCGTGCACATAACCTGAGTAGCCTGGGTGAAAGAGGATTATCTTTCAGTCTAATTAATATGTTCCAGTTGTCAGAGTGAAATGAAATTGACCAATGGTCCAAGGAATTGTGCAAAGAGCTCATATCTTCCAGGAGCTTTGCTGCATGAGCAAGTCTGAGAACTGCTGGCCAGCAGGATTCAGCCCAGACTTCTGTATTGGAGAGCCAAATGTCCTCCCAACACCAAGGCTCTTGCCTGAGGCAGAAGACGGAAAGAATATTCCAGAAAGAGGGAACAGTTTGTGCCAATAATCAACACAGAGTATTTCCCGATGGGGCTCAGGCTGTGAAGTCACCCAGCTGATGGGCAGGGTCTTTTGCCATAAACAGGCAAGGCCGCTGATGAATGGCCAGTGGGAGATGTGAGCAGATTCCCACCTAGAGATTCTTAAAGCAGGGAAGACTCTTGAGAGAGGCGGTGAGAAATGAGGAGACACAGGGAGAGGCTGGGGAGAACAGGTCGCCAAAGGTGGACCCAGGAGCCTCTCGCCACCATGTGAGGTTGATGTCTGTGTGAGTTGGGGTGGACCTCGAAGGACCCCAAGCTGTTGTTATGGGATGTGAGGGGTGGTGAGGAAGAATGCAGAGGGAGGGATGGGCTCCTTTTAATATGGTTTTATCATGGTCCCCCACCCAAACCCTACTCAATGCAGGGGAACAAATGTGACTAGCTAGTAGAAACGGGGAGGGCTGACTGCAGGTTCTCATGTTTCTGTCCCGCTCACCTGTACCTGGCTCTTGCAGGCCCCTTCTGCTCCCTGCCTTCTTTCCCCACAATGGAGCAGAGTGTGAGTACTGTCGGACTTGGTCCTCCTAAGATGGGAAGTTCATGACTTTAGGCCCAGCCAGCAGGGGAAGGGGCGCTGGTCTGCCGCACCCCACACCTGGTAGCCAGGACCCTCCCGGTTCATCTGATTCCTTTGCCTCCCTGCTGTTCTGCCCCCTCTGTGAGTTTAATGACAGCTCTTGTCTTCCCTTGGCAGGCCGGCTCCTGAGACTCAGTAAACTTCAAGGATGGAACCGGTCTGTTTAGCCACTGGAGAGGAGCTGCAGCCTTTGAGAGCATCCAGCAACCTGCTGGGCCTTGCTTCTCAAACACCAGTGGGCAAGGGGCTTGGCAACGCAGTAGCCTGTGTAGAGAATGGGAGCCAGGCAACCTGCCAACGGCCCAGTCTGTCTTTACAACCACGTCCAAGGAACCCTTCCAGGAAATAGAGGCCATGGGGCTTCTGCAAGGGACGACCCCCACATTGGTCTGGGTCTGCGCATGTGTGTGATGGGACACTGGGACACAGCAGGCATGGCTGAAGGCCTGGTCAACAGGACATAGAAAGGAGCCGTGACCTACTCCTGCCCCACTGGACAAGGCCAGGAACAGGCTTCACAGTCCCACAGAGGTGGAAGGTCACAGACACTGCAGCATGGCTACAGACTTCCACAGCAGCCCAGGCGGCCACAGAGAGTCACCAGCCCACCTACACAACACCTGAGGTTAGCAGAGGGTGATGAAGGAGACCCCTCCGGGGCGTTGCAGCTGTTCTTGCCCTCTCCAAAGCCTTCACTCCCTGGGACCTGCCCTCCTCCCTCTCTCTGAGGCTCGTTCCTCTACTGGGAATATGAATACTGATGAGTGCTCCTCTTGGCTACCAGCAGACAGTTCCCCAGTCAGACCACAGAGCAAGCCCAGCAGAATCCCCCAGCACAGTGCTCAGAGAGATCACACCAATCAAAGCCCTCCATAAAGGACCCCAGGCAGTAACTCCAATCAATGACCCCAGTCAGTAAAGCTTGCCCATGAACCATAGCCAGAGTGCCTTCTCTGGCTTAGATTTCTTACCTCTTTCCAGTGCATCCTATTCTACACCACCTTCATCCCCTACCTCAGTGATACCAGGCTTTATAGAAAGACCGCACATGAAAATGTATTAGTCTATTAGTCATTTATATCTCAGTATGAATTAGAGTCTCAGTGTTGTTCTCAGAGCATTTATTCATTTGGTCAACACTAATCCATCCTCTGTACCAGGTACTGGTGGAAGTAAGATGAACGAGCCAGGCCTCCAGGGAGGGAGAATTACATGCAGCGCATTTCCACTGGTGGAGGTGCTAATGCCTGCTGGGGGCGCAGAAGGACCAGAGGGAGCGTTATGGGAGAGGCAACATGGAATCGAGCCTGGAGGACAGATCTGCTCTCACAAGCAGAAGCAGGATACACCAAGAAGACAGAAAGCATATGAACCGAAGCCAGGGATCAGAAAGTGCTGGACTCTGAGAACTACCTGGATGCCTGTTCCGGTCAGCATTATCACAGCTATAATCTAAAAGATTGACCATGTAACTTATAGGAAAGAAGATTTATTTTCTTAGGTTTTGGGCTCAGTCCATGAGAGGCTGGAGACCGCGGATCTCAGGGCATAGCGGCGGGAGGCAGGGGGAGAGCACATGGGCTGTGCTCCTCACATCATGGAGGGGAGGCCAGAAGAAAGAGAAAGAGCAGGGGGAGGAGGGACCATTTATTTATTTATTTATTTATTTATTTATTTATTTATTTTTATTTATTTTTTCAGTACCAGGGATTGAACCCAGGGGTGTTCTACCTCCGTGCTACACCCCTGGCCTTATTTTTATCCTTTATTTTGAAACCGGGTCTCACGAAGTTGTAGAGGGCCTCACTAAGTAGAGAGAGAGAGAGAGAGACAGGAGAGAAAGAGAGAGAGAGAGAGAGAGAGAGCGAGCTGAGGCTGACCGCGAACCCGGATCCTCCGGTCTCCGCCTCCCAAAGTACTGGGATTACAAGCGTGTGCCACCACGCCTGGCCAGGAGGGACCATTATATAACCCCCAAGGCCACACCCCCAGGGACTCACTTCCAGCCACACCCTACTGGCCTGGGTCTCCACCCAGATAAATCTACTGCTAGGATTACAACCCTCATGAATCATTACATCAGCTCCAAACATTAATAAATGAGCTTTTTAGGGGACATTTTATATCCAACTCTAACAGTGCCCATTAGTTACAGACAGGGAGACCCCTGTAAGAAGGGAAGCGGGAGGGTCCTGAGCACACACTACAGATGGCTTAGAGTGCTAAACGAAGCTGGACTTCATCAACGGAGGACGGAGGAAGATCATTTGCCGTGGGCAGGGCAGAGCACAGGAGATTTCAGGGAAGGGCCCAGAGCAGCAGCACCTGAGCAGGTAACCAAGGGTGCTGGTGGCAGGAGGCCATGCCCCAGAGGCCCTCTTGGCACACAGTCTGACAGGGCAGGGAGAGCCAGGGGCTGCTTCAGGGAACACCCTCCCCCACAGACCCCACCCAACCACCACTGGCCTTGACCTCATTCCTACCATATTCCAGAGCATCTCTGTTAAGAAAAGGATGAGGGGCACTGCCATGTTTGTGTTTCACCTGGCTTCCCTGCTGGACTCACCTAAATTCAATTAAAATCGACTGAGCCCCAGCAAGGATGAGGAAAGATGCTTGCACGGTCTGAGCTGCGGTCTCTGTCTGGGTGGCCTGCTTTGCTGGGGAAGGCCCTGCAAGCTTGTGCAGGCTCCGCTGCAGCCCCGCCACGGGGAGCCCTCTGCTCTTCACGCTCCGCTGAGATTTCTCAATTGACTGTAACTTCCTTTTCAGAAATCTCATTTGGCTTCAAAGTTACAGAAGACTGTTCTCCTCGGGACTGCAGAGATGTTCAAAGTCGCCCTCCTACTGATGACCAGAATATGTTGGAAGTGTTCAAAACACACACACACACACAAAGAATAGTAATACCACTGTTGTCCTTGACCCTCAAATGCAAAATTAAAATCCTCAGACACAAGATGATTCTGAAAAGTCGGTGTCCTCTATAGAGCTGAGGCCAAAACCCAAACATGTCCTCCCCAAGAGGTCAGCTTGGAATGGGAGGCCCAGAGGCAGAGACCATAAGAGAAGATCCTTGATGTCCTGAGACCCTCCACATCTCTCAGCCCCAAGCTCAAGTCCTCACAGACCTTGATACGGAAGAAGACTGGAGACAGGTGAATAAAGTCTGTGGTGTAATTTCAAGTGAAGGGAAGTGCTACAAAGAAGAGATTAAAGAGTGACAAGGCTGGGATTGCCGTTATAGTTCAGGGAAGACCCCTGGGGAGGCACTGCTAGAGAAGAAAGTGTAAGGACAAGAAGAAATGAGGGGTGCTGGAAGCTGAAGATGAGATGTGGGGTGAGGAAGGAGATGGGTCTGAGGGAAAACTGAGCCTGGGTCCACTAGGGAAGGAGTCAGCAAACTGTCTCCATAAAGGGCCAGTTGGTAAAGATTTCACTTTGGTGCCCTTTCAGTCTCTGCCTTATCTACACAGCCCTGCCATTGTTGAATGAAAGCAATATGCAAATGAATGGGTGGGGCTGTGTTCCAAAAAACTATATTTCTAGCCTACAAGACTACAAACTAAGGGTCAGAAAAATGGACAGCCCTCTGGTCAAATCTGGTCCTCAGCCTGTATTTGTCAATTTGTCAATAGGATCCCCTCTCTCTCTCTCTTTCTCTCCCTGTGTGTGTGTGTGTGTGTGTGTGTGTGTGTGTGTGTGTTACTGAGCATTGACTGCAGGGGCATTCTACCTCGTAGCTACACCTCCAGCCCTTTTATGTATTTACTTTTACTGGTGCATTGTAATTATACATAATACTAATGTACAGAGTAACAGGAACATCCATGCACACAAAACTCATACAGCATTTCCCTCCATGTCCTTCCTCTCCTTCCCTATATTTTATTTTGAAACAGGGTCTTGTTAAGTTGCCAAGGGTCTCACTCAGTTGCTGAGGCTGGTCTCAAACTTCAATTCTCCTGCCTCAGCCTCCCAAGGATTGGGATTACAGGCATGGGCCACCGCACCTGGCATGACAAGTCCCTTGATTATAGCAGATGGTTCCCAGCATAGATCAGATGGCCAGAACTTTTGTTTCTACTGGGACAGAAGTCATTTGGGGATATTTAGCATGAGAGTAAAGTGACATGATTTCTGTTTTAGATAACTAACACATGACTGGAGAAGGGATTTCAGAACAAGAGTGAAAGCAGGGAGGCCAGTTCAAGATGTTAAGTTCTGTGGGCAGGAGAATGGATGCTTATGGTGGCTGTGGCAATAATTTATGCTGTCACCTGGGTCTTCAGGTCTCCCCAGGTTCAAAACAGAATTACACTCCTCTCCCCAATAGATTGAGTTGCGGCCATGTGATTAGTGTGAACCAAGGAAAAAACAAGAAGCAGAAAACCTCTGTTCCTGGAGAATTTGCTCTTCTTTTCCTCACTCATGGTGACATTACACATTGTACAAACTATCACCTTAAGTCCATCAGTAAGGATAATGGGGGGCAACCTCCCCCACTGAATTGCAATGTACACATAGTAAGGGCAAGAATCCACTGGTTATTTTAAGTCACTAAGAGTTGAGAGCTGTCTCTGAGGTGTAACCTATCTCATTATGACTGATACACTGGCCGGCTGGGTGGTAACAACAGTGGGCATGTTGAGGACAGATTTCCATGGTAAAACTTGTAGGATTTGTGGATGAATTAGTTGCAGGGTGTTTGACTCCTAGAGGATCTGGCCTGAGCAACGAGGTGAGTGATGGTGATGACTGATGAGAAGCAGAGGCTGGGCAAGGAGCTCCATGTCTAGAAAGGCTGCCAGCTTCAAATAACAGTTCATTGTGTACTAGCTATGTAACTTGAGTAACCAACTAGCTTTCTCCTGGGAAGTTTCCTCATCTGTTCAAGAAGGATAGAAATAGTACCAATATCACAGGGCTGTCAAGAGGACTAAGGGAGATAATTCCTGCAAAGAGCTTAGCCCCGTCTCAGGCACAAAAGAGTTCCAAAATAAATGCTAGTTTTTATCATTAGCATCAATGCCGCCATCATCATCATCATCATTATCAGTATCTTAGCTTGTTTACTTTGAGTCATTCTCTTATACTCAGTCAGTTCCAGCATGGTCCTCCCCTGTCCTCCCTCCAGCCTCCTGTGGCTGCAACCCTGGACAGCCCCTGGCGGAGCCCCTGTCCCTGGATAACTGTCACGTAGTGGTGCTCACTGATCACCAAAAGGGAACCCAGCCCTGATTGTCTCTGTTTTGCTTAACTCCAGATGGCCCATCCAGGGATGACCAGCATGAAGTCTTCAGTCCTCCAGAGTGAGAAGACATCCATGGCTGGCATGACTCTGGCACTGTCTTCCCTTGTTTTGGGATGTGTGTTTGCTAGGGAATTGTAGGAACCACAACAGACATTCTAGAAAGTTCTAGAATGTCATCATTCATCAGTTGTATCCATCTGATCACCAAAAGGACTGCAAACATGAGCATGACCTTGGCATATTGGTCCCCATGGGCTGACATGCATGGTCACTTTTCCCAAAGCCAGAGTGCCATACCCAGGGGGATTGGTAGCCCACACCCTTCAGGACCAAGTTCCTACCTCCCCCATCATGTCCCAATCTTTGGCTGCTGGCAGCATTGGCTGCTGACTACTGTCAACCAAAGCAATGGTCATGTGCCCTTTATGGGGCTGTTCAACAAGTGGGCAGCGCGAGGGGACAAAGGTCGGCCCCCTGCCTCAATCCACAGGCAGAACTGGCGCTTTGGCTCCCTGGTGATGGTCTGAGCCACCTGTTGGAAGCTCCTTGTGGCCCAACGCTTCTCTCTCTACCCAAGCCTGCTCCCATAGCCATTCACACTGGCCGTTCTAGATCGCAATCCCCAGTGAATTTCCTGCATACAAATCTCAGACTCAGACCCTGCTTCCCAGGGACACTGTCCATAATGGGCTGGTTCCAGAAATGCCAGGCAAGGACCTCACCAAAGTGGCCTGCAGCATTCTGATCCTTAGAGAGGGGAGCCAGGCCTCTGCTCACTCAAAAACAAACATGTTTAGAAGACAAAAGCTGTTAGGGTTACCCTGGCCATTCTGTGAAATTCATTTCCTTTTGGGTGCTGATATCTTGAGAAAATTCAGCTTCTGGGGCCACCAGGAAAGGCCCCGCCCCACAGTGTAGGGGGCCACAAGTCCCAGGTCCCTGTACAGGCTACAACTTTACCCTGCCATCTCTCTATCCTTATTTTAGAACACACTTCTCAAACTTGCGGTCGAAGGTCAAAGGCTTCCTGCTTGTAAAGGCTCTCTGCTCAGATTAGCAGGTGCACGGAGAGATGTGTGCTTCTCCCACTTCCTTCAAGACGTGGTGGCAAGATGTGAGATCGATTTAGATAGGGCATATGTGAAGCCTTGAAATGATGTGCAAAATTGTAACACTTTCTTTTGGGGAGTGAGAACATTAATTACTTTTATCAGATTCTCACAGGTTTACAACCCAAAATAGATGAAGATCCATGGCTACCTTAGGAAATTGCTGCTGAGTTTCCTGGCACCTGGAACAGAAGAGAGAACCGCCATCTTTGACAAACAGACCCCTGTAGGCTTCCGAGCACCTGCGTGTATTTAAAATCCAGGATGTCTTTAGGTGAAGTGTGCATAAGATGCATGTGCGCATAAGGTTTAATAACAGAAGATTCCCCACACAGGTGAGGATGCATCTGCCTGATTCTCTTGGGGTGCTGACTTTCCTCACGCTCAGTCTCAGGATGCTTCCTATAGAACAACAGTCACTGGGGCAGCAAACCCCAAGCCCTGTGGAGGGTTGCTCCAGCTGACAATCCTGCTAAGCCCAGCTGTCAGCTCATCCCAGCCCACATGTGGAATGTGGGAGTGAGTTGGGTCGCCAGCCCTCCAACATTTTGTGTTTTCCAACTGAAGTCTCAGATATCGAACAGCAGAGACAAGCCATCTGCATTAGTCAGCTTTTTTAATCACTGTGACCAAAATACCTGATAAGAGCAACTTAGAGGAGGAAAAGGTGTATTCAGACTCATGGTTTCAAGAGGTTCAGTCCATGGTTGGCTGACTCCAAGGCAGAAACACCGTGATGTCAGGGCCAAAGGAGGAAGTTGTTCTTGCTCATGGCAGCTGGAGCAGAGGAGCCAGGAAGCAGCCAAGAGCAGATATGGTTCTCAAGTCCACACCCACAGTGGTCCTCCTCCTCCAGTCATGCCCCACCTCTGAACCTTGCTGCATTGCCAACACAGGGGAACATTTCATTTCCAAACCATAACACTGGCCCTGCTGCTTGCTGTCCAGTTCCAGACCCACAGAATCTGAGAGCATGAGAAAATGGCTGTTGATTTATGACACTAAGTTTAAGGTGCTTTGTCATGGGGCCGGGGCGGGGGATCATGGCCTGAGAGCTGGAGGCCTTTGCATCCCTGCTGAGCTCCTCCAACTGCTCACTCTAAAAGTTAGCAATGATCCCAGAGATGGTCCTCCTCCCCACCTGCATGATAGCTGCAGGAAGCTCCACAACCCACCATGAGGCACCATGGGCAGATTGGGGTAAGACGTGGGGTGGTCTAAGGCCCTGGCCACAGAGAGACATCCGGCTGTACAGCCCCAGTGGCTGCTTCTCTCCAAGCTGTCCCACCTGGAGCTGCAGGGTCTGTTTCCAGCCCATGCATGACGTGATGTGATGTGTACGAGGAGAGCTCATCTTTCAGCCACTGTGCACCTTGGCCTGGCTCTGAACATGCACTGTGTGGAGGCGGAGACGCAGAACATCCTTGACCCATCCTGTTTCCCTTCTCCACCCAGGTCCTCTGCCTTCAGAGCCCAAAGGTCAATCATACCAACAAGATGAAGGGGCAGGAGCCC
Organism: Glis glis; assembly: GCA_004027185.1. NCBI lineage: Eukaryota > Metazoa > Chordata > Mammalia > Rodentia > Gliridae > Glis > Glis glis. The sequence continues at coordinate 1,173 of PVJS01046059.1, read as the reverse complement.
TCCCAAAGGAAGCTCTCAGGAAAGGAGGGTGTGCTTGGATACAAAGACTGCCGCCCTGCCAGCCTGTTCCTACCCAGCCTGAGTATTTCCTCTCCTCGGGCCTGGCAAGGGTGGCCCAGTCCCAAGGGGTCTGGGAGCTATTATGTGAGTGAAGTGGGGGCCTTGGAGCCAGGGGGCAGGCCCCCTTCTGACAAGTGCATTGCGTGGCTATCAAATAGTACAAGTCAGTATCACAGTGTTCTTACTTGGATTTAAAATGTTCCCCAGGCCTCATGCACTGGAGACAGAACTTAGTTACTGGGGAAGCAACTAAGTTGCTGGGGGCATGGCCAGGTTAAATGGGTGTCCCAGGCACTACCCAGCTACAGTACCTAACCCTGACCCTCTCTCTTTCTCTCTCTGTCCCCTTTGCTCTCTGCTCCCCACTGTGATGCCCTGAGGATCTCCAGCCCCGGCTCCTGCTTACAGCCAGCATAAAGTGGACTTTCTTTCTATTTTCTTAACGTGCTTATTGGTGCATTGGAGTCTTACATCACAGTGAATATCAATTTGATGTTAACATACATGCACACAGCTCTTAGTGTCCTCCCCACCTCCCCCCACCCTATGAAGTACTAAGAATGATGTTGGTTTATTCTCACATGTACATATTGTTTATGATAGTAATTCCACTGATTTGCTTCTTTTTTGCCCTTCCTCTTCCCTTGTACTACTTCTCTTGCCCCACTGAGGGTTCTCCACTATCAACCGGAGTCCCTTGTGTGTCCCCACTACTCCCTAGGTTGCACATATTAATGAAAACATATGGCCCTTCTTTTTTGTGATTGGCTGATCTTGCTTAACATATGTTCTCCAGATCCTTCCACTTTCTTGCAAATGATGTTATTTTGTACTTCTTTATTGCTAAGTAGAATTCCATTGTGTGTATTTCCCATAATTTTATAATCCACTCATGTGTTGATGGACACCTAGGTTGGTTCCATAATTTGGCCACTGTGAATTGTGCTGCTATGAACATGGGTATGCATATATTACTGTAGTTTTCTGATTTCAATCCCTTTGGTATGATACCCAGTAGTGGTATAGCCGGATCATATGGTGGATCCATTCTCAGTTTTCTGAGGAATCTCCACACTGATCTCCATAGTGGTTGAACTAGTTTGCAATCCCACC
>PVJS01046058.1:0-15973 GCA_004027185.1 Glis glis | reverse complement strand
CGGGTGAAAGCACAGGAGTGGGCATGGGCAGGGGTGTGAAGGACTTATGGTCACTACGGGAAAGATGCCTACCTATGCTGACGTGCAGAAATTCAATACACACAAGCCAACCTCCCTCCCTGTCCCAGGGTACCTGTGTCCATAAAATTTGTACGTGGATTCTAGTCTTTGAAGTGATGCTACTTCTCAGTGGCTACTAAGGTGGAAAGACGCATAAATGGAGGTGGTCATTTATTGTTTCGGTGGACACCATTTGGATGTGTGAGGTTTGTGACACGTCATCCTCAAAGTAGCGATCTTCCTACATCCTTGCTAGTGACTTTCAAGTAACAATCCACTAGAATGTGGATTCTAGTTTTGAAGTGAAGGGACTTCTAAGTGGCTACTGGGTGGAAAGACACACAAATGGAGGTGGTCACGAATTGTTTGGTTGGCCACATTTTGGGTGTGTCAGATTTGTGACACGTCACCCTCAAGTAGCGACCTTCCTCCATCCTTGCTAGTGTCCAGCATTCCTTCGAAGGCCAGGTTGCACTTCAGCCTTCTATAGGACAAGCGTTGCCTGTATCCTCCTTTTTCCAGAGGCATCGGTCCAGAAGTTGACGTCTATGTTTAGTTTATGTGCCTCGGGTTTTTGGGTTGCATACAAGACATTCTAAGTCAGAACAATGTAAGTGGCAAAGAGAGTGTCCCTGAGATTTCCTCTTTCTCCACTGGTTTTATTTTCCTGAAAACTTTGCAGTGGAGATAGGAACTTGGGGTTTTCTGTAGCCATGGCCCACGGTCCATTTAGAGTGGGAAACACACGCATAATGCAGGAAACTGTAACTTTTGTTAGGGAAATGGCTGTTAGACAGCAGGGCCAGCCATTAGGGTTTGGTCAGATGGGGGTAATCTTTGGTTCTGATCTTTATGGCTTTCCCTATGGAACATGGCTGGTGACCCCAAGTACTAAAAACATCTGTTTAACTCTGAAGGGTATGTTCACCAGCATATGGCTTGTTTCTCAGAAGGAACATCTGTTGGCTTCATTGTGTGCAGCTCTGTTGAGGGCTGGATAGCATTCCTAGTTTGCTTTGTTTGATCAAGTATTCCTGTGACTGGAACCAGAGATGGGATGCTCAGTGTTGTGTGCTAGGCCAGACCACTGTCCCTTGAGAGAGTTTCAAGTAACAACCGCATCTACGGAAACATGGACATAGAAAAACAGTCAGACATGGACGCAGACAGGAACATACACAACCAACACTAAAAGAAACATACACACAAACACAAACACACAGAAAGACTCTCTAGTAGGACATAAACACAGGCAACGCCCATTTCCTCAGCTGTGAGCTGAGTGTCCAGGATTTCATGGACATTGCAAATTCTCCAGGTGGACATGCAGGGAAAGGTGAAGTCAGAAGCATAGCTGCAGCCAGATAGAAATTGACTTTTCACTTCATCTGCCTGAATCGTTCTCTCACACACAACAATTGATTTGTCTACATACCTTAGGGGTTGTGCCTTGGGAAACATGACCTCATCCTGGCCAGAAGGTGGACACCATTCCAGAAGACAGTGTCATGTTGGGTTCTGTCCATCAGAGTGTATTGGGCTTCACCACAGGACCTTGGCCATGCTGCAGTTCGATGGTTTTCAGAGCACGGTAAGCATTTCTGGTCTTCCCATACACTTAGGCGGTGCCTTTCTGCACCAGGGAGAGAATTGAGGACCCTTTTGACACCTTGTAGATCCAGGTCTGGAGTGGGTTGCCTCTTCATCTCTCTCTTTGGTGCAGACAGGAGATCTCCATCGGTTTTCATACCCTGGAGATCATTGCCTTTCCCACAATCCATCGTGGGGCGTTGAGTGTGAAAAAATATGTAATGTGCTGGGATCGATGATAACAACACCAAAACATTCCTTGGAGCTGAACAAAATGAGTGATACCTCAATACCGTCTCTCTCATCGTGACTGAGGTCCAGCACATGGACTGGAGTAAGGACTTTAGCATTGAGGGAGAGCCACCATGCACTCACATCCTTTGGGACACAGGGGATATCTCCTCTGTTTGACTTTTGACATAAGTTTGGGTCGGCATATCTCCTCAGTGCAGAGGTGAGGACTAGGCAAGTTGTTGTTAGAGGTGGCCATTTGTAATGTCCTGACAGCTGTAGATGCAGCAAATGGTGTGGTGGGCTTTCGATGGAAATCGGTCAGCCCTGAGTTGATCACCACCTTGCATATACCTGTATATGCGATGGAGTCTAATCGTGGTCAATTTGAGGATTTTATGTACAGCAAAGTGCTGGACGCCATTTTCTTGAGGGCCATTCCTGAGTGAGTGCTGGACCTTGACTCCATGGGATGTGAAGTCATGTGCTAGGGCAGGTCCAGTTTTGATGGGGCATACAGGGAATGAGGAGGGACGTTTTCTGTTGGCTTTGCTCACTGTAGATCGCTGTAGCTCCTGTGGGCTGAGTTCACTGTGTATGCAGTGGCGGGTAAAAGCACATGAGTGGGCAGGGGCGGGGGTGTGAAGGACTTATGGTCACTACAGGAAAGATGCCTATAGATGCTGATGTGGAGAAATTCATTACACACAAGCTAACCTCCCTTTTGTCACAGGGTGCATGTGTGCCATAAAATTTGTACGTGGATTCTAGTCTTTGAAGTGATGGGACTTCACAGTGGCTACTAGGGTGGAAAGATGCACAAATGGAGGTGGTCACGAATTGTTTAGGTGGCCATCTTTTGGGTGTGTCAGGTGTGTGACACGTCACCCTCAAAGTAGCGACCTTTCTCCATCCTTGTTAGTGTTCAGCGTTCCTTCGAAGGCCAGGTTGCACGTTAGCCTTCTACAGGATAAGCTTCGCCTGTGTCCTCCTTTTTCCAGAGGCTTCAGTCCAGAAGTGATGTCTGTATTTTCTTTATGTGCCTTGGAGTTTTTGGTTTGCCTAGTAGACATTCTAGGTCTGATAATGTAAGTGGCAAAGAGAGTTTCCCTGAGATTTCCTCTTTCTCCACTGGTTTTTATTTTCCTGAGGACTTTGCAGTGGAGATAGAAACTTGGGGTTTTCTGTAGCCCTGGCAGGGGTCTTCACGGTCCATTGAGAGTGGGAAACACACACATGAGGCTGGTAAAATGTAAACTTTTGTTTGAGAAATAGCTGTTTCACAGCAGGGCTGGTCATTAGGGTTTTGATTCAGATAGGGGTAATCTTTGATTCTGATATTTATGGCTTTCCCTTTCGAACATTGCCAGGGACTCCAAGTATTAAAAATATCTGTTTAACTAACCAATGTTATGTTCACCAGTATATGGCTTGTTTCTCAGAAAGAACATCTGTTGGCTTCATTGTGTGCAGCTCTGCTGAGGGCTGGATAGCCTTCCTAGTTTGCTTTGTTTGATCAAAGATTCCTATGACTGGAACCAGAGATGGGATATTCAGTGGTGTGTGCTAGGCCAGACCATTGTCCCTTGAGAGGGTTTCAAGTAACAACCACATCTACGGAAACATAGACATAGAAAAACAGGCAGACATGGACACAGACAGGAACATATACAACCAACAGAAAAAGAAACATACACACAAACACAAACACACAGTAAGACCCTCTAGTACGACACAAAGCCAGGCAAATGCCCGTTCCCTCAGCTGTGAGCTGAGTGTCCAGGATTTCATGGACATTGCAAATTCTCCAGGTGGACATGCAGGGAAAGGTGAAGTCATAAGCGTAGCTGCAGCCAGATAGAAATTGACTTTTCACTTCTTTTGCCTGAATCGTTCTCTCACACACAACAATTGATTTGTCTACATACCTTAGGGGGCGTGCCTTGGGAGACATGACCTCATCCTGTCCAGAAGGTGGACACCATTCCCGAAGACTGTGTCATGTTGGAGTTCGTTCCATCAGAGTGTATTGGGCTTAGCCACAGAAGCTTTCCCATGAAGCAGGACGATGATTTTCAGAGCACGGTAAGCATTTCTGGTCTTCCCATACCCTCAGGCGGTGCCTTTCTGCACCAGGGAGAGAACTGAGGACCCTTTTGATACCTTTTCGATCCACGTCTGGATTGGGATGTCTCTTCATCTCTCTCTTTGGTGCAGACAGGAGATCTCCATGTGTTTCCACACCCTGGAGATCATCGCCTCTCCCACATTCCAAGTGGGGCGTTGAGCGTGAGGCAATATGCAATGTGCTGGGATCGATGATGACACCCTCAAAACATTCCTTGGAGCTGAACAAAATGAGTGATACCTCAATACCGTTTCTCTCATCGTGACTGAGGTCCAGCACATTGAGTGGAGTAGGGACTTTAGCATTGAGGGAGAGCCACCATGCACTCACATCCTTTGGGACACAGGGGATTTTTCCTCTGTTTAGATTTTCGACATAAGTTTGGGTGGACATATCTGCTCACTGCAGAGGTGAGACTAGCAAGTTGTTGGTAGACGTGGCCGTTTTTAATGGCCCGACAGCCGTAGATGCAGCACGTGGTGTGGTGGGCTTTCGATGGAAATCGGTCAGCCCTGAGTTGGTCACTACCTTGCATATACCTGTATATGCGATGGATTCTGGTCGAGGTCAACTTTGAGGATTTTAGGTCCAGCCAAGTGCTGGATGCCATTGTCTTCAGGGCCATTCCTGAGTGAGCGCTGAACCTTGACTCCTTGGGATGTGAAGTTGTGTGCTAGGCCAGGTCCTGTGGTGTCGGGGCATACAGGGAATGAGGGAGGGACCTTGCCTGTTTGCTTTCCTCCGTGTGGATCGCTGTAGGTCCTGTGGGCTGTGATTACTGTGTATAGAGTGGTGGGTGAAAGCACAGGAGTGGGCAGGGAGAGGTGTGTGAAGGACATATGGTCACTACAGGAAAGATGCCTACTGATGGTGAAGTGCAGAAATTCATTACACACAAGCCAACCTCCCTCCTTGTCATAGGGTGCCTGTGTGCCAAGAAATTTATACGTAGATTCTAGTTTTTGACGTGATGGGACTTCTAAGTGGCTACTGGGTTGAAAGACGCACAAATGGAGGTGGTCACACATTATTTGTTTGACCACTTTTTGGGTGTGTCAGGTTTGTGACACGTCACCCTCAAAGTAGCGACCTTCCTCCATCCTTGCTAGTGACTTTCAAGTAACAATCAACTAGAATGTGGATTGTAGTCTTTGAAGTGATGGGACATAAGTGGATACTCAGTGGAAAGATGCACAAATGGAGTTGGTCATGAATTGTTTGGTTGGCCTCCTTTTGGGTTGGTCAGGTTTGTGACACGTCACCCTCAAAGTAGCGACCTTCTTCCATCCTTGCTAGTGTCCAGCGTTCCTTCGAAGGCCATGTTGCACTTCAGCCTTCAACAGGACAAGCATTGCCTGTATCCTCCTTTTTCCAGAGCCTTTGGTCCAGAAGTTGACATCTGTGTTTTGTTTATGTACCTCGGAGTTATTGGGTTGCATACAAGACACTCTGGTCTGAACAATGTAAGTGGCAAAGAGAGTGTCCCTGAGATTTCCACTTTCTCCACTGGTTTTTTTTTTTTCCTGAGAACTTTGCAGTGGAGATAGGAACTTGGGGTTTTCTTTAGCCATGACAGGGGTCTACACGGTCCATTGAGAGTGGGAAAAACACAGGTAAACTGTAGGCTTTTGTTTGGGAAATGGCTGTTAGACAGCAGGGCCGGCCATTAGGGTTTGGTTTCAGATGGGGGTAATCTTTGGTTCTGATCTTTATGGCTTTCCTTATGGAACATGGCCGGTGACCCCAAGTACTAAAAACATCTATTTAACTCCGAAGGGTATGTTCATCAGCATATGGCTTGTTTCTCAGAAGGAACATCTGTTGGCTTCATTGTGTACAGCTCTGTTGAGGGCTGGATAGCATTCCTAGTTTGCTTTGTTTGATCAAGTATTCCTGTGACTGGAACTAGAGATGGGATGTTCAGTGGTGTGTGCTTGGCCAGACCATTGTCCCTTGAGAGGATTCAAGTAACAACCGCATCTACGGAAACATGGGCATAGAAAAACAGGCAGACATGGACACAACAGGAACATACACAACCAACACAAAAAGAAACATACACACAAACACAAACACACAGAAAGACCCTCTAATAGAACACAAACCCAGGCAAACGCCCGTTCCCTCAGCTGTGAGCTGAGTGTCCAGGATTTCATGGACATTGCAAATTCTCCAGGTGGACATGCAGGGAAAGGTGAAGTCATAAGCATAGCTGCAGCCAGATAGAAATTGACTTTTCACTTCTTTTGCCTGAATCGTTCTCTCACACACAACAATTGATTTGTCTACATACCTTAGGGGGCGTGCCTTGGGAGACATGACCTCATCCTGGCCAGAAGGTGGACACCATTCCCGAAGACTGTGCCATGTTGGAGTTCTGTCCATCAGAGTGTATTGGGCTTCACCACAGGACCTCAGCCATGCTGCAGGACGATGGTTTTCAGAGCACGGTAAGCATTTCTGGTCTTCCCATACCCTCATGCGGTGCCTTTCTCCACCAGGGAGAGAACTGAGGATCCTTTGACACCTTGTCGATCCACTTCTGGAGTGGGTTGTCTCTTCATCTCTCTCTTTGGTGCAGACAGGAGATCTCCATGTGTTTCCATACCCTGGAGATCATCGCCTCTCCCACAGTCCATTGTGGGGCGTTGAGCGTGAGGCAATATGCAATGTGCTGGGATCGATGATGACCACCCCAAAACATTCCTTGGAGCTGAACAAAATGAGTGATACCTCAATACCGTCTCTCTCATCGTGACTGAGGTCCAGCACCTTGACTGAAATAGGGATTTTAGCATTGAGGGAGAGCCACCATGCACTCACATCCTTAGGGACACAGGATTTCTCCTCTATTTAGAGTTTCAACATAAGTTTTGGTGGACATATTCCTCATTGCAGAGGTGAGAACTAGGCAAGAGGTGGCCGTTTGTAATGCCCTGACTACTGTAGATGCAGCACGTGGTGTGATGGACGGTGGATGGAAAGCGGTCAGCCCTGAGTTGGTCACTACCCTGCATATACCTGTATATCCGATGGAGTCTAGTCGTGTTCAACTTTGAGGATTTTATGTACAGCGAAGTTCTGGACGCCATTGTCTTGAGGGCCATTCCTGAGTGAGCACTGGACCTTGACTCCATGGGACGTGAAATTATGTGCTAGGCCTGGTCCCTTGATGATGGGGCATACAGGGAATGAGGGAGGGACCTTGCCTCTTGGCTTTCCTCCCTGTAGATTGCTGTATCTCCTGTGGGCTGAGTTCACTGTGTATGCAGTGGCGGGTAAAAGCACAAGAGTGGGCAGGGGCAGGGGTATGAAGGACTTATGGTCACTACCGGAAAGATGCCTATAGATGCTGACATGGAGAAATTCAATACACTCAAGCTAACCTCCCTTTTGTCACAGGGTGCATGTGTGCCATAAAATTGTACGTGGATTCTAGTCTTTGAAGTGATGGGACTTCTGAGTGGCTACTAGGGTGGAAAGATGCACAAATGGAGGTGGTCACAATTGTTTATGTGGACACATTTGGGTGTGTGAGGTTTGTGACACGTCACCCTCAAAGTAGCTACCTTCCTCCATCCTTGCTAGTGTCCAGCAATCCTTCGAAGGCCAGGTTGCACGTTAGCCTTCTACAGGAGAAGCATCGCCTGTGTCCTCCTTTTTCCAGAGGCTTCATTCCAGAAGTTATGTCTGTATTTTCTTTATGTGCCTTGGAGTTTTGGGGTTGCATAGCAGACATTCTGGGTCTGAAAGTGTAAGTGGCAAAGAGAGTGTCCCTGAGATTTCCTCTTTATCCACTGGTTTTTATTTTTCTGAGGATTTTGCAGTAGAGATAGGAACTTGAGGTTTTCTGTAGCCCTGGCGGGGGTCTCCACAGTCCATTGAAAGTGGGAAACACACACATGAGGCAGGTAAAATGTAGACTTTTGTTTGAGAAATAGCTGTTTGACAGCAGGGCTGGCCATTAGGGTTTGGATTTGATGGGGATAATCTTTGGTTCTGATATTTATGGCTTTCCCTGTGGAACATTTCCAGTGACCCCAAGTATTAAAAACATCTGTTTAACTACCGAAGGTTATGTTCACCAGTATATGGCTTGTTTCTCAGAAAGAACATCTGTTGGCTTCATTGTGTGCAGCTCTGCTGAGGGCTGGATAGCATTCCTACTTTGCTTTGTTTGATCAAAGATTCCTATGAGTGGAACAAGAGATGGGATGTTCAGTTGTTTGTGCAAGGCCAGACCAGTCCCTTGAGAGAGTTTCAAGTAACAACTGCAGCTATGGACTTGGAGATAGAAAAACAGTCAGACATGGACACAGACAGACACACACAACAACCAACACTAAAAGAAACATACACACAAACACAAACACACAGAAAGACTCTCTAGTAGGACACAAACCCAGGCAACGCCCATTCCTCAGCTGTGAGCTGAGTGTCCAGGATTTCATGGACATTGTCAATTCTTCTGCTGGACATGCAGGGAAAGTTGAAGTCATAAGCATAGCTACAGCCAGATAGAAATTGACTTATTACTTCTGTCTGAAACGTTCTCTCACACGCAGCAAATGATTTGTCTACATAACGTAGGGGGCGTGCCTTGGAAGACATGACCTCAACCTGGCCAGAAGGTGGACACCATTCCCGAAAACTGTGTCATGTTGGAGTTCTGTCCATCAGAGTGTATTGGGCTTCACCACAGGACGTCAGCCATGTTGCAGTTCGATGGTTTTCTGAGCACGGTAAATATTTCTGGTCTTCCCATACCCTCAGGCAGTGCCTTTCTGCCTCATGGAGAGATCTGAGGACCCTTTTGACACCTTGCCGATCCACGTCTGGAGTGGGTTGTCTCTTCATCTCTCTCTTTGGTGCAGAAAGGAGATCTCCATCTGTTTCCATACCCTGGAGATCATCGCCTCTCCCACAGTCCAACGTGGGGTGTTGAGTGTGAGGCAATATGCAATGTGCTGGGATCGATGATGACAACACCAAAACATTCCTTGGAGCTGAACAAAATGAGTGATACCTCAATACCGTCTCTCTCATCGTGACTGAGGTCCAGCACATTGAGTGGAGTAGAGACTTTAGCATTGAGGGAGAGACACCATGCACTCACATCCTTTGGGACACAGGGGATTTCTCCTCTATTTAGATTTTCACCATAAGTTTGGGTGGGCATATCAGCTCAGTGCAGAGATGAGACTAGGCAAGTTGTTGTTAGAGGTGGCCATTTGTAATGTCCTGACTGCTGTAGATGCAGCACATGTTGTGGTGGGCTTTTGATGGAAATCGGTCAGCCCCGAGTTTGTCATTACCTTGCATATACCTGTATATGTGATGGATTCTGGTCGAGGCCAACTTAGAGGATTTTAGGTACAGCAAAGTGCTGGACGCCATTGTCTTGAGGGCCATTCCTGAGTGAGCGTTGTACCTTGACTCCTTGGAATGTGAAGCTGTGTGTAGGCCAGGTCCCGTGGTGACGGGGCATACAGGGAATGAGGGAAGGACCTTGCCTTTTGGCTTTCCTCCTTGTGGATCGCTGCAGGTCTTGTGGGCTGTGATTACTGTGTATAGAGTGGAGGGTGAAAGCACAGGAGTGGGCAGGGAGAGGTGTGTGAAGGACTTATGGTCACTACAGGAAAGATGCCTACCGATGCTGATGTGCAGAAATTCAATACACACAAGCCAACCTCCCTCCTTGTCATAGGGTGCCTGTGTGCCAAGAAATTCATACGTGGATTCTAGTTTTTGACGTGATGGGACTTCTAAGTGGCTACTGGGTGGAAAGACGCACAAATGGAGGTGGTCACGCATTATTTGTTTGGCCACCTTTTGGGTGTGTCAGGTTTGTGACACGTCACCCTCAAAGTAGCGACCTTTGTCCATCCTTGCTAGTGGCCAGCATTCCTTCGAAGGCCAGGTTGCACTTCGGCCATCTACAGGACAAGCATTGCCTGTATCCTTCTTTTTCCAGAGGCTTTGGTCCAGAAGTTGACATCTGTGTTTTGTTTATGTGCCTCGGAGTTATTGGGTTGTATACAAGACACTCTAGGTCTGAACAATGTAAGTGGCAAATAGAGTGTCCCTGAGATTTCCACTTTCTCCAATGGTTTTATTTTCCTGAGAAATTTGCAGTGGAGATAGGAACTTGGGGTTTTCTGTAGCCATGGCAGGGGTCTCCACGGTCCTTTGAGAGTGGGCAACATCCACCTGAGGCAGATGGACTGCAGACTTTTCTTTGGGAAATGGCTGTTAGACAGCAGGGCCGGCAATTAGGGTTTGGATTCAGATGGGGGTAATCTTTGGTTCTGATCGTTATGGCTTTCCCTATGGAACATGTCCGATGACCCCAAGTACTAAAAACATCTGTCTAACTCCGAAGGGTATGTTCACCAGCATATGGCTTGTTTCTCAGTAGGAACATCTGTTGGCTTCAATGTGTGCAGCTCTGTTGAGGGCTGGAGAGCATTTGCTTTGTTTGATCAAGTATTCCTGTGACTGGAACCAGAGATGGGATGTTCAGTGGTGTGAGCTAGGCCAGACCATTGTCCCTTGAGAGGGTTTCAAGTAACAACTGCAGCTATGGAAACATGGAGATAGAAAAATAGGCAGACATGGACACAGACAGGAACATACACAACCAACACAGAAACATACACACAAACACAAACACACAGAAAGACCCTCTAGTAGGACACAAACCCAGGCAAACGCCCGTTCCCTCAGCTGTGAGCTGAGTGTCCAGGATTTCATGGACATTGCAAATTCTCCAGGTGGACATGCAGGGAAAGGTGAAGTCATAAGTGTAGCTGCAGCCAGATAGAAATTGACTTTTCACTTCTTCTGTCTGAATCGTTCTCTCACACGCAACAATTGATTTGTCTACATACCTTAGGTGGCATGGCTTGGGAGACTTGACCTCATCCTGTCCAGAAGGTGGACACCATTCCCGAAGACTGTGTCATGTTGGAGTTCTGTCCATCAGAGTGTACTGGGCTTCACTAAGGACTTCGGCCATGCTGAAGGACGATGGTTTTGAGAGCATGGTAAGCATTTCTGCTCTTCCCATACCCTCAGGCGGTGCCTTTCTACACCAGGGAGAGAGCTGAGGACCCTTTGACACCTTGTCGATCTACGTCTGGAGTGGGTTGTCTCCTCATCTCTCTTTGGTGCAGACAGGAGATCTCCATCTGTTTCCATACCCTGGATATCATCGCCTCTCCCACAGTCCATTGTGGGGCGTTAAGTGTGAGGCAATATGCAATGTGCTGGGATCGATGATGACACCCCAAAACATTCCTTGGAGCTGAACAAAATGAGTGATACCTCAATACCGTCTCTCTCATCGTGACTGAGGTCCAGCACATTGACTGGAATAGGGATTTTAGCATTGAGGGAGAGCCACCGTGCACTCACATCCTTAAGGACACGGGATTTCTGCTCTGTTTAGACTGTCAGCATAAGTTTGGGTGGGCATATCTCCTCAGTGCAGAGGTGAGACTAGGCAAGTTGTTGGTAGACGTGGCCGTTTGTAATGCCCTGACTGCTGTAGATGCAGCACGTGGTGTGATGGACAGTGGATGGAAAGTGGTCAGCCCTGAGTTGGTCACTACCCTGCATATACCTGTATATCCGATGGAGTCTAATCGTGGTCAACTTTGAGGATTTTATGTACAACGAAGTGCTGGACTTCATTGTCTTGAGGGCCATTTCTGAGTGAGTGCTGGACCTTGACTCCATGGGATGTGAAATTATGTGCTATGCCAGGTCCCGTGGTGACGGGGCATACAGGGAATGAGGGAGGGACCTTGCCTGTTGGCTTTCCTCCCTGTAGATCGCTGTAGGTCCTGTGGGCTGAGTTCACTGTGTATGCAGTGGCAGGTGAAATCACAGGAGTGGGCAGGGGAAGGTGTGTGAAGGACTTAATGTCACTACAGGAAAGATGCCTACAGATGCTGACTTGGAGAAATTCAATACAAACAAGCCAACCTCCCTTTTGTCACAGGGTGCCTGTGTGCCATAAAATTTGTACATGGATTCTAGTCTTTGAAGTGATGGGAATTCTGATTGGCTACTTGGGTGGAAAGATGCACAAATGAAGTTGGTCACGAATTGTTTGGGTGGCCACCTTTTGGGTGTGTCAGATTTGTGACAAGTTACCCTCAAATCAGCGACCTTCCTATATCCTTGCTAGTGGCAAGCATTCCTTCGAAGGCCAGGTTTCACGTTAGCCTTCTACAGGTAAACTTTGCCTGTGTCCCCCTTTTTCCAGAGGCTTTGGTCCAGAAGTTGATGTCTGTGTTTTGTTTATGTGCCTTGGAGTTTTTGGGTAGCATAGCAGACATTCTAGGTCTGAAAATGTAAGTGGCAAAGAGAGTATCTCTGAGATTTCCTTTTTCTTCACTGGTTTTTATTTTCCTGAGCACTTTGCAGTGGAGATAGGAACTTGCGGTTTTCTGTAGCCCTGGCGGAGGTCTCCACGGTCCATTGAGTGCGGGCAACTCAAACATGAGGCATGTAAAATGTAGACTTTTGTTTGAGAAATGGCTGTTAGAGAGCAGGGCCGGCTATTAGGGTTTGGATTCAGATGGGTGTAATCTTTGGATCTGATATTTATGGCTTTCCCTATGGAACATTGCCGGTGACCCCAAGTACTAAAAACATCTGTTTAACCCCCAAAGCGTATGTTCATAAGCATATGGCTTGTTTCTCAGAGAGAACATCTGTTGCTTTCTTTGCAGCTCTGTTGAGGGCTGCATAGCATTCCTAGATTGCTTTGTTTGAACAAAGATTCCTGTGACTAGAACCAGAGATGGGATGCTCAGTGGTGTGTGCTAGGCCATACCAGTGTCCCTTGAGAGAGTTTCAAGTAACAACTGCAGCTATGGAAACTTGGAGATAGAAAAACAGTCAGACATGGATACAGACATTCACACACACAACCAACACAAAAAGAAACATACACACAAACGCACACACAGAAAGACCCTCTAGTAGGACACAAACCCAGGCAAACGCCCATTTCCTCAGCTGTGAGCTGAGTGTCCAGGATTTCATGGACATTGCAAATTCTCCAGGTGGACATGCAGGGAAAGGTGAAGTCATAAGCATAGCTGCAGCCAGATAGAAATTGACTTTTCACTTCTTCTGTCTGAATCGTTCTCTCACACACAACAATTGATTTGTCTTCATACCTTAGGGGGCGTTGCCTTGTGAGACATGACCTCATCCTGGACAGAAGGTGGACACCATTCCCGAAGACTGTGTCTGTTGGAGTTCTGTCTATCAGAGTGTATTGGGCTTCACCACAGGACCTTGGCCATGCTGCAGGACGATGATTTTCAGAGCACGGTAAATATTTCTGGCTTCCCACATCCTCAGACATGGTCTTTCTGCACCAGAGAGAGATCTGAGGACACTTTTGACACCTTGTAGATCCACGTCTGGAGTGGGTTGCCTCTTCATCTCTCTCTTTGGTGCAGACAGGAGATCTCCATCTGTTTCCATACCCTGGAGATCATCGCCTCTCCCACAGTCCATCATGGGGCATTGAGCGTGAGGCAATATGCAATGTGCTGGGATCGATGATGACAACCCCAAAACATTCCTTGGAGCTGAACAAAATGAGTGATACCTCAATACCGTCTCTCTCATCGTGACTGAGGTCCAGCATATTGAGTGGAATAGGGACTTTAGCATTGAGGGAGAGCCACCATACACTCACATCCTTTGGGACACAGGGGATTTCTCCTCTGTTTAGACTTTCAACATAAGTTTGGGTGTGCATATCTCCTCGGTGCAGAGGAGAGGATTAGGAAAGTTGTTGTTAGAGGTGGCCGTTTATAATGGCCTGAATGCCGTAGATGCAGCACGTGGTATGGTGGGCTTGGATGCAAATCGGTTAGTCCTGAGTTGGTCACTACCCTGCATATACCTGTATATCTGATGGAGTCTAATCGTGGTCAACTTTGAGGAGTTTATGTACAGCGAAGTGCTAGACACCATTGTCTTGAGGGCCATTCCTGAGTGAGCGCTGGACCTTGACTCTATGGGATGTGAAGTTATGTGCTAGGGCAGGTCCAGTGGTGATGGGGCAGTACAGGGAATGAGGGAGGCACTTTGCCTGTTGGCTTTCCTCCTTGTGGATCGCTGTAGGTCCTGTGGGCCGAGATTACTGTGTATTGAGTGGCGGGTGAAAGCACAGGAGTGGGCAGGGGCAGGGGTGTGAAGGACTTATGGTCACTACAGGAAAGATGCCTACCGATGCTGACATGCAGAAATTCAATACACACAAGCCAACCTTCCTCCTTGTCACAGGTTGCCTGTGTGCCAAAAAATTTATACGTGGATTCTAGTCTTTGAAGTGATGGGACTTCTCAGTGGCTACTAGGGTGGAAAGACGCACAAATGGAGGTGGTCACGAATTGTTTGGGTGGACACCATTTGGGTGTGTTAGGTTTGTGACACATCACCCTCAAAATAGCGACCTTCCTACATCCTTGCTAGTGAGTTTCAAGTAACAATCCACTAGAATGTGGATTGTAGTCTTTGAAGTTATGGGACTTCTAAGTGGCTACTGGGTAGAAAGATTCACAAATGAATTTGGTCACCAATTGTTTGGTTGGCCTCCTTTTGGGTGTGTCAGGTTTGTGACACATCACCCTCAAAGTAGCAACCTTCCTACATCCTTGCTAGTGTCCAGCGTTCCTTCGAAGGCCCGGTTGCACTTCAGCTCTCTACAGGACAAGCAACGCCCCTGTCCTCCTTTTTCCAAAGGCTTCTGTCCAGAAGTTGGTATCTGTGTTTTGTTTACGTGCCTCGGATTTTTTGGGTTACATATCAGACATTCTAGGTCTGAAAAAGTAAGTGGCAAAGAGAGTGTCCTTGAGATTTCCTCTTTCTCCACTGTTTTTTATTTTCCTGAACACTTTGCAGTGGAGATAGGAACTTGGGTTTTTCTGTAGCCCTGGTGGGGGTCTCCACGGTCCATTGAGTGTGGGCAACTCTAACATGAGACAGGTAAACTGTAGACTTTTGTTTGAGAAATGGCTGTTAGACGGTTGGGCCGTCCATTAGGGTTTGGATTTAGATGGGGGTAATTATTAGTTCTGATCTTTAGGGCTTTCCCTATGGAACATTGCTGGTGACACTAAGTTCTAAAACAATCTGTTTAACTCCCAAAGGGTTTGTTCACCAGCATATGACTTTTTTCTCAGAAAGAATATCTGTTGGCTTCTTTGTTTGCAGCTCTGTTGAGGGCTGCATAGCATTCCTAGTTTTCTTTGTTTGATGAAAGATTCCTGTGTCTAGAACCAGAGATGGGATGCTCAGTGGTGTTTGCTAGGCCATACCAGTGTCCCTTGAGAGAGTTTCAAGTAACAACTGCAGCTATGGACTTGGAGATAGAAAAACAGTCAGACATGAACACAGACAGGCACACACAGAACCAACAGAGAAAGAAACATACACACAAACACAAACACACAGAAAGACCCTCTAGTAGGACACAAACCCAGGCCAACGCCTGTTCCCTCAGCTGTGAGCTGAGTGTCCAGGATTTCATGGACATTGCAAATTCTCCAGGTGGACATGCAGGGAAAGGTGAAGTCATAAGCATAGCTGCAGTCAGATAGAAATTGACTTTTCACTTCTTTTGCCTGAATCGTTCTCTCACACACAACAATTGATTTGTCTACATACCTTAGGGGGCGTTGCCTTGTGAGACATGACCTCATCCTGTCCAGAAGGTGGACACCATTCCCAAAGACTGTGTCATGTTGGAGTTCTGTCCATCAGAGTGTACTGGGCTTCACCACAGGACCTTGGCCACGCTGCAGGACGATGGTTTTCAGAGCACGGTAAGCATTTCTGGTCTTCCCAAACCGTCAGGCGGTGCCTTTCTGCACCAGGGAGAGAACTGAGAACCCTTTTGACACCTTGTAGATCCAAGTCTGTAGTGGGATG
>PVJS01046057.1:0-15973 GCA_004027185.1 Glis glis | reverse complement strand
CTTGTAATCCCAGTACTTTGGGAGGCAGAGACCGGAGGATCCGGGTTTGCGGCCAGCCTCAGCGCTCTCTCTCTCTCTCTCCCTGTCTCTCTCTCTCTCTCCTTAGTGAGGCCCTCCACAACTTTGTGAGACCCAGTTTCAAAATAAAGTATAAAAAATAGGACCGGGGGCATAGCGCGGAGGTAGAACACCCCTGCGTTCAATCCCTGGTACCGCAAAAAAAAAAAGACATGGACCTCAAAGAGAAAGTTTTTACCCACCGTTTTTATCCCTGCATTTCCCTAAAACTTACTTCTTTGAATTATGAAAACTTATTTCTAAAGTTGTCTTCCTAAAAATGCATCTGAATTCCTTCAGAAATTTATAAGATTTCTTTTAGTTTCAATAGCTTAAATTTGTAATTAATTCCATACACCCTTGTTTAATTTAGTTACACATTATGGATCAGTCCAATTAGTGCATCTAAACTCTTTACTTTCTTGAAATATTCAGGTTGTACAATCTGAGGATGCTACACACCAAAATATTACCTACCAAATAACAGAACTCCTTTTCTTTGTCTTAAACTTATTTATCTCAAACTTCAGAGGAAGTTTCCTGACTCTTGCAGTTCAGAATTTTACATAATAATCACATTCAGTTTATATTGCTCAGGATATTACAAATAGAAACCAAGTAACTTCATTTTCTAAATCATTATTTCTGGCCTGTGATTATGTTAATTATACTTCCCTGTTCCTAACCTATACCTATTATCAATATATAGAGAGAGAAATAGATATTTTATTTAATCAGTTATTTTAATTGCTACTAAAGAGAAAGTGTGATGAGGAGTGAGTTGGTGCAAGAAAGGAAGTAGAAATGGCATGAAGTCTTCCACATGGTGAGTTCTTATACTCAAGTCTAGAAACTTCCCTCCTCATGCACTATACATTTGAGCTGGTTACTACTATTTTCATGCCACAGTTTAGTGCCTGCAACACTAGAGGTGGGGGAAGGGCATCCAAAACCTTTCTTAAGACTCACTCACTTCACTAAATAAATCCTTTATGCTTATCCTAGCCATGGCTCTTGTCTGAAAACGTTCTTTTGGAAGGAAAGACACAGAACAAACTACTGCCACCCAGTGAAAAGGCAACCCCTAATTCCCTCTGTTCTTCTTTCACTTAATAAAGCAAGAAGCCTGAACCACTACCATGTGAGCATTCTCTTGTTGACTTGCTAGTAGCAATTCTCCTGGAACTATTTGAGAAATAACTATTAGATGAATCTTTGGTAAAATTATAAAATAGTCTTGTGGCTGAGGATTGAATGCTCACAAGGGAGAAAAAGATGCTGGTATAAAGATGAGGTGAAATGGCTACCTATGATATAAAACTATTTAGGAAAAAATTAGCTACATGATCCAGTCTAGTTCAACAGGCTTCTTCTATACTTAGGGTCCAGAGCTCATAGCTTCAACTAACAATAAAATACAAAGATCACACAGTAAAGGTAAATACATGCAAAATATAAAAATATTATAATTTTGGTTTATAACTCCACTTTTTATTTTCTACACAATCTAAAAGACAAATACATAAATATAACTATAAAGCCATATTAATGGGTACAAAAAATAAAGATTTAAATTGTGCCATCAATAATATAAACTGAAGGGCTAGAGCAGAAAATAAGTAAATTTTGCATACAACTGAGACTAAGTTGGTAACAATTTTAAAGCAGAGTGTAACAGCTTTAGGATATTATATGTAATATACATGGAAACCACAAGAATATATCTATAAAACATACAAAAATGGAAATGAGATGGGAAACAAAACATGTTACAACAAATATCAACTAAACACAAAAGAAGGCAGGAATAGAGGAAATGTGAGACAAAACAAGCTGTAAGACATACAGAAAGCAAGTATTGACAAAAGTAGGTCCTCTCCTGTCAGTGTATATATATATATATATATATTTTTTTTTTTTTTGTGGTACCAGGGATTGAACCCAGGGGCGTTCTACCTCCGCACTACACCCCCGGCCCTAATTTTTTATGCTTATTTTGAAACCGGGTCTCATGAAGTTGCAGAGGGCCTCCCTAGGTAGAGAGAGAGAGAGAGAGAGAGAGAGACAAGAAGAGAGAGAGAGACAAGAGAGAGAGAGAGCGAGCGAGCGAGCGAGCTGAGGCTGGCCGGGAACCTGGATCCTCTGGTCTCCGCCTCCCAAAGTACTGGGATTACAAGCATGCGCCACCACATCCGGCTTCAGTGTATATTTTATATGTAAATATTTTAAACATCTCAGTCAAAAGACCTTTATAAGACAGGATCCAACTATATGCTATCTACAAGAGACTCACTTTAGAGCAAACAAAACACATAGGTCAAAGGTGAAAGAATGAGGTCAAAGGTGAAAGAATGCAAAAAAAATTCCATGCAAATAATCACCAAATGGGCAGGGATACCCAGATCACAAGTCAAAAACTGTTACAAAGGACAAAGAAGAACAGTATATAATGAAATGGTACAAGGGTCACTTCAACAAAAAGATGCAACAATTATAAACATATATGTACCAAACATCAGAGCTCAAAAAATATGAATCAAATATTAACAGAATTAAGGGGAAGAAACAGCTCTCTAAAAATATTAGGAGACCTCAATACCCCACATTTAATAATGGGAGAACAACCAAACAGGAAATCAATAAAAAAGCAGAAGACTAGAACCACACTATTGGCCATATACCTCATGGATGAACCTTGAAGACATTATGCTAAGTGAAGTAATCCAGACAAAAAAAAGAGTACATATTATATGATTCTACTTATATGAGGGTCCCTACAATAGTTAAATTCATAAAACAAACACAGAATGGTGGTTGTCAGGGGCTGGAGCTGGGGCAGGGCAGAATGGAGTGTTACTGTTTAATGGGTATGGAGTTTCAGTTTGGAAAATGTGAAGTTCTAGAGATGGCTGAGTAGTAACGATCTCACAACAATGTGAATGTAGTTAATGCCACTAAGCAATACACTTAAAGCTAGTTTAAGTGTAAATTTTATGTTATGTGTATTTTACCACAAAAAGGAACCAATAAAATGTGGTATTACCTTAGCTAAAGAATCACTGAAATAAAGCAGATAATACATACTTGGGCATCCTTGTATCCATAAAAACCATGGCCTTAGACAGTTCCACATTGAAGTGCATGGGTACCAAAATATGCTGTGTAGATACATTAAGTTTCCGTGCTTCCTTCCAATTATCACCTAATTATAGAATACAGTTTATATTTTATGTTAGCACAATGTGAATAACATACAAAACCTAAAATTACTATTACTACTTCATATTCATACACTGAATGATATGGGGAAATCATCCCACATACAGATAATCTTAAAGTCACATTCCCATGTACACACAATCATTGGGTAAATTCTTTTCTCTTTCTTATTTTTTTTTTTTTGTGTGTGGTACTGCGAATTGAACTCAGAGGCATTCATCTCTGAGCCACACCCAGCCCCCCCTTTTTAAATCTATCTACCTACCTACCTACCTACCTACCTATCTACTTTATTGTGGTGCAAGGGACTGAATCCTCCGAGCTACACCCCCAGCCCTATTTTTGGAAACAGAGTCTCACTACATTGCTGAGGCTGTCCTTAAATCTATGATCCTCCTGATTCAGCCTCCCGGGATTACAGGCGTGTGCCACTACGCCTGGCTATTCTTTTCCCTATCATCATTTTTCTTCCGCTGCTTCACAAGACTCTTTATATTTTATTACAAAAATATGCTTAATAAAGCAACATAGTTTTAATGAAATCTACTGTGCATCCATTGACAATCACTATACCAACAAGATATCCGACCCCCAAAACTACAGGGCTATAGGCAATAATGGATAAGGCAGGAAAAAGTGAATTTCTTTAATAATAACTAGTAAATGTTACAATTTCTTCACAATTTATAACTAGCACTGTTCTAGGCAATGTTTAAATTTTAAATTCTCACAATGATTTATAATTATCTCATTTTAGAAAACTGAAGCTCAGAACTTAAAAGTTTCCTAAGCAATAAGCTGAAATTTATATCTGGATAAAAAATCACACAAATAAATATATCGATAATAAATAAATATCTGGATAAAAGTATATATACATGCATATATTCAAATATCTTACCCCTAAAACAACAGGGCTATATGCATACGTGTGTGTGTGTGTGTGTGTGTGTGTGTGTGTGTGTGTGTGTATGTATAAAATTCATGGACTCTGTATAATACGCAACCTCATTTGAATCTAACCTAACCAAACCCTTTAAGTCGAATAAAATCCCATTCTTGGAAAACTGACCAAGGAAACATTAGACTCCTGGAGACAGATGGTAAAATGGGCTTTATTACAATTTTCTTTTTTTTTTTTTTTTTGCAGTACTAGGGATTGAACCCAGGGGCATTCTACCTCTGAGTTACACCCCCCAGCCCTATTTTTTACTGTTTATTTTGAAACAGGGTCTCATTAAGTTGTGGAAGGCCTCACTAAGTAGCTGAGGCTGGCTGCGAACCTGTGATCTTCCTGTCTCAGCCTCCTGAGTACTGGAATTACAAGCGTGCACCACCACACCCGGCTTATTACAGTTTTTTAAGTTTTGCCAGTATTGAAATAAGCGAAATATTTCCTCACCTACAGATAAAAAACATGATATTTAGAATCATGTGTTTTAGTGTTTATTAAGAGATTCTATGACAATCATATAAAGAACCACAATGCCAAATAAAAATTACTCAAAAAAAGGATTCAATTATTTAAAAACAGTTGATGTTTATCAAAAACAATTTCAAGGATTCCAAAAATCTTCAGACATTAACATTAACAATTTTTTAATTTTAAACAAGACATTTCAATATATTAAATATTAACAAGTATGGCTCCCAGACTTCAACAATTTGTGACCAAAATGTACTATTCAAACATACCAAAATGCCATAATTTATTCTGTGTAAAAGAACTTAGGAGCCAGGCGTGGTAGCACACGCTTGTAATCTCAGTACTTGGGAGGATAAGGAAGGAGGATCACAGGTTCGAGGCCAGCCTCAGCAACTTAGCAAACTTAGCAAGGCCCTCAGTGACTTAGTGAGACCCTCTTTCATAATAAAAAATAAAAAGAGATGGGTGTATAACTTCAAGGTAGAACACCCCTGGATTTAATTCTCAGTTCTTTTTGTTGTTATTTTTGTTTGATTTTTTGTTTTTGGTTTTTGCAGTACTGGGATTGAACCCACGGGCATTCTACCTCTGAGCTCCACCCCCCAGCCCTATTTTTTATTCTTTACTTTGAAATAGGGCCTCACTAAGTTGCGGAGGGCCTCACTAAGTAGCTGAGGCTGACCGTGAACACGGATCCTCTGGTCTCAGACCCCCAAGTAATAGGATTACCAGCGTGCGCCACCATGCCCAGCTAATTCTCAGTTCTTAAAAACAAAACAAGTCAGGCGTGGTGGCGCACGCTTGTAATCCCAGTACTTTGAGAGGCGGAGACTGGAGGATCCGGGTTGGCAGCCACCCTCAGCTCTACTCTTTCTGCCCCCCCCCCCCGGTCTCTCTACCTAGCGAGGCCCTCCGCAACTTCGGGAGACCCGGTTTCAAACTAAAGTATAAAAAAAAAAAAATAGGGCCGGGGGTGTAGCGCAGAGGTAGAACGCCCCTGGGTTCAATCCCCGGTACCGCAAAGAAAAAAAAAAATGAAAAACTTATGAACTCCTGAAAATAATTTATCTTGTCACCAACTATACTTCTGGGCTCCTTCCACAACAACTGGACTATGATAACAACAGAAGCCACGTACATTATCCTAAAGCAAATATATTTAAAGAAATAAAAGTGTCCTAGTCCTATATAGACTTACAATTTTAATAACAATTACTTTGGCTTCTCATTGTTTCTCCTTTCATCAGTTAGCTCAGATAATTAAATTTTGACTATATACATATCTAACATAATCCCTAAACTCTGTTGAACGATCTGAATGTTCACTAACACTCTAGGAATTCAGAAGCAGTATAGCTGAATGGAAAGAAGGCTGAACAAACCTGAATCTCCACTAACTACTTTAGTGGTTCTTATCAAGTGAATTTCTGACCCTGTCGTCATCTGAAAAACTAGAACTGGATGAGAGATGCCTGATTGGTACACCACAGTGAGCAGGATAAAGGTAAGCCTAGGAGAGTGACCTGTGTGACTGTCTATGGCCTGTGCTACCAGAGTCCACAGACTGGCTGCCTCTGGCCTCTAAGAAGCTTCTTCTGGTTCTCCAACTGTGTAATAGAAATATTATTAGAAATATGTGCCAATCTCGGACTGTCCAAGATTAGAAACCATTGGTATAGATCAGAATTTCTCAACCTTAGCACTACTGACATTTATTGGGAAGAACAGGGGAGGGGGATATTGACAAGTATTTCTTGGAGGGCAATAATCACTCCTGGCTGAGAACCATTAGACAATATTTAATATCACTTCTAATTAAAAAATATTGAAGTTACAGTACATTTTTGAGGAAAGACTTCACACAAAGTATCTAAAACCTAAATAATCACTTCAGCAATATCAATCAATAATGCATTTTATACTTACCCACTCTACTATAAAGCAGCTGTATGCTTGTAAGCTGAATATCAAACGAATCATAAGCTCTGTGCATTATCTCTTCCAGGTTAGCCCCACCTTGTTTCACATCTGGTAATTCTGAACGACTTTTACTTGTCACCTTGAAAATAATTTTAATAGTTTAGACTATATAAAATAAATCAAAATATAAGTTTAAAGATTTTACCTTTCAGACCTACATAAAAATTTTAGGGAAAGATAAACTCACAAGCAGACCATAATATAAGGTTATTAGAAAATCATTATCGATAAACATATAATGAGAAGGACAGGTATAAAGGTGAATTTTTACATAGTAAGTTGTATTTCCCATTACTAATGTTAAAGAGGGAAACCAAAATGGTTCTAGAAAATAATACATCTACAAAGACTTAAATCTGAGTAAGTAAACCTCATTAAGAACAAGATCAATAGACAAATTTAGCTTACATGTTTCTATGATACAGTGGCAACTTTGTACATAATTTTATAATAAGTAAGAGTCCAGGATTTAATATCAAGATGGCTGGATTTTAGCCCCAACTCTGCCATTTATGTGGCTCCCAACAGGTTGTATTTGTATCCGCCCCACTTTCTTGGCATATGTGCATTGTATTTTTTTTTCATTTAAACATCCCAGAGATCACTCCATAGTAGTACATAAAGATCTTATTCATTCATATATATATATACATGTGTGTACATTTATATGAATTTTTTTCCTCTATTTTATACAGCTCATGTGAAGTAGAGTCAAAAATTATTATATCTATATGAAAGGTAATGAATTTTAGTAACAGGCTAAGCAAGTAACCAAATGTCACAAAATAAATCAGACCCCCCATAATCCTGACCTTACTCTCATCCTCCTGCACCATACTGCCCTTGAAACAATTCAGTAACCAACTCAAATGTGAATCATGTTATAAATATAAACCTAGTGGGTCTCTACATAAATACCAAAAATGCAGAGTATAAGCAATCAAATTAGGTAGACTGTCAGTATCAAGAAAAGGCACATATTTATTATGTAGCCAGAAAAATCATTCCAATATCATCCACATCTCTTGAGTGTTTAAGTTGTTACAGGTATTCCTCTACACTTAATGATTTAGAGCAGTACTGTCCAATAGGTCTTAAGACGATGGAAACAGTTTGAATCTGTGCTGTCCCACGCACTAGCCACTACTATAAAATTCTTAAATGTGGCAAATATAACTAAGAAACTAAATTTTTAATTTTACTTAATTTAAATAATCAAACATGGCTAATGGGTACAATATTGAGCAGTACAAATTTATAAACCAAAAATAATTATTCCCTACTCAAAATCTTGGAAGAAAAAAGTTCATAATTTTAAGAAGGAAGTGACTTAGGTAAACAGAAGATCATCTCTCAATTTAAAATTATTTCATATGCCGAGTGTGTTGGCACATGCCTATAATCCCAGTACTTGGGAGGCTGAAATAGGGAAATCACAGGTTCGAAGACAGCCTCAGCTACGTAGTGAGACTCTCAGCAACCTAGTGAGACCCTGTTTCAAAACAGAAAAATACAAAAAAGGGGCTGGAGGTGTAACTCAGAAGTAGAATGCCCCTGGGTTCACTCTCCAGTACCACACACACACACATTAATAAAATATTAAATGTCAATATTTACAGTTATGTACACAATTTCAGAAGGATGAAGATACATTTGATCACCCTCAGAACTCCCTCCATTCTATATACTTTATTTATTTATTTGTTTTTTTTTTTGGCAGTACTGGGGATTGAACCCACGGGCATTCTACCTCCAAGCTACACCCCCAGCCCTATTTTTTATTCTTTATTTTGAAATAGGGTCTCACTAAGTTGCAGAGGGCCTCACTAAGTAGCTGAGGCTGGCTGTGAACCTGTGATCCTCTTGTCTCAGTCTCCCAAGTACTGGGATTACAAGCGTGTGCCACCACACCCAGCTTATGTACTTTAAATAATAAAGTAAAATATTTAAACAGAAAAGGAAATAAACTTCTTAAGCAAGACATTCAAATGTTATAAATGTAATTCTTAATTTTACCCCTGACCTGCGGAGTTCAACTGGTCACTTTGCTTTTAGAAAGAATGAGGGTGGGGAGGAGGGAACTACCTAATGAAATGAAATTTTACTTTCTTTACCAGAAAGGTTGATTTCTCAAATCCTAGAATTTATCATAAATCTAAAAACCAATAAGCCAATCAACTGTCTAAAACCGAAAATTTGATTTTAAATTAAAATAAATATCCTAAATGCCATATCGTAAATCAAACATTGTAAGTATATACCTTTAAATGACCAAGATCCAAAAGAAGCAGATTTGATGTAGGGCTAAAAATTCCATCTTCTGGGAGAATAATATATGAAGCCTTCAGATTAATTCTGAGATCAAGAACTTTCTGTGTTTCGATAATATACAGTAAACCTGTAGAAAATTAAAATCTTTGCAATGAATGCTTTTCATAAATTACTCAAGAAATAGGGAATCACTAAACACATGAATTAATAACAAAATCTTAAAATAATGTGTAATTAGTATTAACTTAAAATAACCTTGAGCAAAATATTTCCAACATTAATTTAAACCATTTGTTGGTCAATGTGTACATTCTTAATTAACTGAGTATAAAATTGGAGCAATTTTCTTAAAAAGTGTTTTTAACCCATGAACTCAATTTGGGTAAAACTGGGGAGAAAAATACAAAAGAAAACTTAAGTGGCCTGAAACATTTATTCATTGCTACTATTAGAATCTGTGCAGATTTTTCCCAATTCATAAACTTAATACAACTACATTTACCATACTGAACAATAATACTTGACATTAATGATTTTAGTCTGAGATAATGAAAACTCCTGGGTCATAATATTATCTTCAATAAAATCACATGTAAACCAGAAAAGGCACCAAACAAGGGTTCCTTAGATATTCTGTTTTGAGGGTCTTCATTCTAACAAATTTAGTTCCTTCACTTGCATGTGATTAGTATGCCAAATTAATACACTTTTTGTTCTTAAGTTTGTAAACCTAAATAAATTATGACCACTGATATGGGAACCCTCCTTATGAAAAAAATTCTGCCAACAGCCATCAAATCA
The DNA here is from genome assembly GCA_004027185.1 of Glis glis. NCBI lineage: Eukaryota > Metazoa > Chordata > Mammalia > Rodentia > Gliridae > Glis > Glis glis. The sequence continues at coordinate 6,219 of PVJS01046057.1, read as the reverse complement.
GTTTGAGTGAGCAAAAGATCTGCTACCCAAATAGAAAGAACGCTTACTTTAAAAAGACAAAAGAGAGAGAGGGTGAGAGGAGAGAAAAGTACACAAGAAATGTCATGAGGACTATTTTTAATGTGAATTATGAGAAACAAAAAATGATTTTAACAACTCAATATATAAAATTCTGAAAAGGCAGATTTGAAAATTAAAGTGATATTTTTATAATGTGTAAACCCTCCCTCATATTGCTGTCAAGAATATGGGTAGTTTGAGCTGGGCGTGGTGGTGCACACTTGTAATCCCAGTACTTTGGGAGGCGGAGACCGGAGGATCCGGGTTCTCGGCCAGCCTCAGCTCTCTCTCTCTCTCTCTCTCTACTTAGCGAGGCCCTCCGCAACTTCATTAGACCCAGTTTCAAAATAAAGGATAAAAAATAGGGCCGGGGCTGTAGCGCGGAAGTAGAACACCCCTCGGTTCAATCCCCAGTACCGCAAAAAAAAAAAAAAAAGAATATGGGTAGTTTGACTGAACTCTTTTACCAGAATAGGTCTAACCTAGAAAAGATCACAAGAGTACTGAATAAGAAGGGCAGTGATTAAAATCAAAATGCCTCTGCCAGAAAGTTCTACAATTTTACAGTAGAACTGATCCAGAAAGCTCAATATTTGAACAGTCCATGCTATCCCTATATTACACTACTCTGATTCCTATAATAGGCCTTTCTTCCTCAAAAGCCAAATCTCCAAAAGAAATCATTCCATGTTTTTGGTAACTCAATATCAATACACTATTTATGAGGGACTAAAGCAAAAAGGCATACGTGTAGGAAGATCAGTATACATACATATATATTTTCTTTTTTTTTTTTTTTGGTGCTACTGGGGATTGAACCCAGGGGCGTTCTACCTCCGAGCTCCACCCCCAGCCCTATTTTTTATTCTTTATTTTGAAACAGGGTCTCACTAAGTTGCGGAGGGCCTAAGTAGCTGAGGCTGGCCACGAACCCGGATCCTCCGGTCTCAGCCTCCCAATTACTGGGATTACAAGTGTGCGCCACCAGGCCCAGCTGGAAGATCAGTATATTTTAATATAATCTTTAAAATTAAGGATTAAAAAGTACACATTCAAATTGAATTACGTCAATAATTTTAAATGTACTTATAATAAATTTAAGTTATAAGTAGGTATATAAAGTGTATATATACTGACAGAGTAAAGTTTAAAAGTAGATACTGAGTGTCAACTGCCAATAGATGGCTAGTTTGATATAAAAGCTAAGGAAAAAAGAATTAAATATTGTTTTAAATATATATTTATATAATAATAGAAAATAGCCTAAGTCTGGACTAGATTTTCCTGGAAATATGAGAAATTAATATCAAAACTTCAAGAAATTCCAAAGGCCTTGCCTAGGCAAACCAAGCAAGTCTCTAGTAGAGAGAGGGGAAGAAAAGACCCTAGCATCTCCAATAACCTGTATAAAGCAGATTCAAGTCAATCTCTTAAAATGAAGATGGAAGGTAAGGTGAATTACAGGGATGAATATAAATTAACAAATCATGAAGGAATTCTGGAACTTAAAAGCAGAAGTGACTCAAAACACAGTTGTTCACATTTTCCCCTCAATGATTTGGATTCAAACACATGGCACAGTTACACTCAAGTTTGTTTAGTGGGTGAACCCTCAAGGTTCTCCAGACTCTACCTGTTAAGCAGGGCTTTATCTCCATCTCCATCTCTACACTAAAGATTCCTCAACCCAAATGATTTATCCAATGTATTCTTCTTGCCTCTACAAATCCAAGACCCATACTCCCTAAAAGTTCTATCTTAAGCCTTACTTTCAATGAATCCTTTCTTGATGCCAGAACACAGTGATTTCTGTAGGTAGTTTTTTAATCGAAGGGAGATGGGAGTATTTTTTTTGGGGGGGGGTTATTTAATGTAAGTCTACTATGTCTCTCCCTTATTTTTTATTGTACTTAGAATAAAATCCTAATTGCTTAGTATGTCTTCATTGTTTCACATAATTGAGACTGTGCCTCTGTAACATTATTCTATTCTTTCCCTCAAACTCACTACTTTAGAACGAGTGCAGCTTTCTGCAACCTCCAAATTCTTTCTCAAGATAGATACTTCAGAGTTCACCATGCATTAAAGGTTCTTCCTTATACTCTTCAGCTGGCTAGATCCTACACGTAAGCCTATCTAGTCTTAATAATAAGTTTTCAAAGATATCTTCTCTGACATCACAGCCAAAACTAAATCAGGAATACATAATTCTCATTTCCTTCACAGCATTTGTACCTGGTTATTGATTTGTTTCTTCACTCAGTTCCAAATTTACCCATTCGCCTGCTCTACGAGAGTGGATCTCAGCCCATTAATGCTTTTCCTTTGTCAACCAGCACTGAAGTAGAGAAAGAGGAAAGTAGAGACACTGCAGGAGGAAAAGGTATTACTTCCTGGTTCCAGTGCACTACCAACAATATCCTACAACAGCAGCTTTCTCCAAAACCAGGCTCAGGCAGCAGACAAGGCAAGGTCCAATAGCATGAAATAGCCAGTACCTTCCCCTATAGCCCTCTTCTAGTGGTTTTGAGGCAGAGTGCACACAATGACACTTGAACACCTTGCCCTATGAGCTGCGGATGGATTTCCATAAAGTTCCAGAGAGCAGATTTCCAGAAAGTTTTGCCAGCTTGGCATCACTGTGTCTTTTCTACCATTCAGTGAGTGGTAATTGTGCCTTCCTCCAGTAAGGTCTGGATTTCAATCACTTCCTGTAAACACTGCCTCAGTCCTATACATCTTATAACTACTCTTTCTATATTCTTCAACATTACTCTTTCGAGGAACAACAACAACAAAAATCCTTCATTACAGTTAATATTCACCTGTTCAAATTACTATGTGGTTTCTCTCTCCTGACGGGACCTACATAGCCTTTATTAAAAATTTTTAAGTATATTATTCTTAGTTTTACATATATCCTGTCTATAAGATTTTAAGAGCAATCAAAAGGGCAAGAGCTACATCCATTTTGATCATTGCTGTGTGCCCCCGAACTTATAGTGTCTGATATATAATTATCCTCTTGATAATAAGTTAATGGGTAAATAAATGAAATAACTAAAAGAAAGCAAATCACATGATCCTGCCAGAGAATCCTGTACCTCAAAGGAAGAATGTAGGCTTCATCTGCCTTCTGCTAGAAATAAAGGAGAACTGTATGGATGATCCTCGCTTGACAAAAAGGAAAAGGCCTAAAAAACCGGAAAGGATGAAGCAAATAACAAAAGAAAGAAACCAGAATACAGAAGGAAAAAATAATTAATAGAGGCTAGTGTAACAAACAAAGGAAGGGGAGAAAGAAGAGAATGAAGGAAGAAAGGAAAGACTTTAACAGAGCTATATAGCTGATATGTCTCTTCCAAAAGGTAAATTTTAACTTTCTAGAAAAAAATCCAAAATGCATTAAATTTTAAAAATTAAGTTAAAATTCAATGCAATCCCCATCAAAATACCAATGACGTTCTTCACAGAGCTAGGAAAAAAAAGTCCTAAAATTCATACAGAAGAACAAAAGACCCAGAATAGCCAAAGCAATTCTCAGCAATAAGAACCATGCTGGAAGTATTGCAATATCTGATTTCAAATTATACTACAGAGCTACAGTTAACAAAAACTGCATGATATTGGCAAAACAAAACAAAAAAACATAGACCAATGGAATAGAATAGGAAATACAGAGACAAATCTTCACACAGCCAGTTATTTTTGACAAAGGAGACAAAAATATATGCTGGAGAAATGACTACCTTTTTGCAACAAACGGTGCTGGAAAAACTGGATATATACATGTTGAAGAATAAAATAAGATTTCTATCTCTCACCCTGCAGAAAAGTCAACTCAAGATGGCTCAAAGAACTATAAATTAGAATAGGAACTTTGCAATTACTAGGAGAAAACATAGAACCAACTCTCCAACATACAGGTATTGATAGAGACTTTCTCGATAAGACCCCAAAGTACAGGAAATAAAACAGAATCATAAATGAGATGGAGATGGCATCAAACTAAAACAATTCTATGCAGCAAAGGAAACAATCTGAAGAAAGAGCCTACAGAATGGAAGACAATTTTCACCAGCTACTCCTCTGGTAGAGGATTAATATCTAAAATACATAAAAGAACTCAAAAAACACAAAAAAAATCCAAAAAATGGGCATTTTCACTAAGTAGACACTTTTCAAAAGAAATGCAACCAGCCAATAAATATATATAAAAAAGTTCAATCAAAGCTACACTGAAATTCCATCTAACTCCAGTTAGAATGACAATCATCAAAAATATAAACAATAACAAATGCTAGCAAGGATATGGAGAAATAGGACTTCAGTAAATACATAAAATTTGAAGTATATGATTTTAAGACATGACCTAACAGATTATGTAGAGATATTTTAAAAGACAGGCTCTTCAGCATATGTGGAACATTTTTTTAAATGCCATATATTAAGCAAGAAAGCAAGTCCCAACAAATTGAAAAGCATTAAAATCATAGAGATCATCTCTATAGGAATCTATTTTCAAAACTTATTTTGTAATTTTAAACCTTCCCACAAAGAAATCTCCAAGCCCAACTGATTTTACTGCTAAGCCCTGCCAAATATTTAAGGAAGAAATAACATTCCCATCAATAAAAAAGGATGAAACTTTCATTTTCTGAGGCTAATATATCAAACTTTGGAATATATCATAAAAGGAAGAAAATGACCTGTTATTGTCATAAAGAGGTCCCAACATCCTAAACAAAATTTTGCAATTAACTTAAACATGGTTACTCAGCACATACTGAGTATAAAATGATTGTTGTATTTGCCTTTAAACAGAAGAGAACCAAATTAGTTTCCATTAAATTGTGTCAAACCTAGAAATAAACTTAAGCTTTACCATAATCATATTAACTAAATATAAGTTTAATAAAGGGTCAGTATTTAATTCATCAACATTAGTTTACCTGTTGCTGTCTTATCTCGAAATTCTTCAAGTTTTGTCAAAGTCACTGAAGTGAGCTGTGCTAGATGTACCTCCTTCGGAGGTCTGAAGAATTCCACAATACTATTCACTGTTCTCTGTTAAAATAAACATCAGTAACATGAAGCACAAACACAAAGCAAAATGAACTGTTAAAACTTGGTAATGTAAAAAAAATGCTTACTGCATCATATATTATTTCTAAAGGTTCAGCTTCTATGATACACCTTTGAGCAACAGTTTCATCTAAAGGATTTGTCTCAAAAATAATTTGGAAGAGTGACACATTATCCAATGAAGACAGGAGGCGGGGCTTTTCAGAATTATTTGGCAAGCCAGTAACATGAAATGAATCTATTTTGGTTTCAAATCTGTATGAAAAGGATAAGACAAAAATTAGGAATCAATACAATTTCAAGGAATTTTTCAAATTAGAAGTAATAAAATAAAAATTAGTGAAGACAACTTCACTTTACATTTCCCTCAACTCCAATCTATTCACAGAAAATATACAATGATTCCTCTGAACTGACAGATTGTTTCACAAAATCATATTCACATGTTCATTTCTATATTTAAAAGAGCCATGATAAGCTATTATTTGGTGGAGTTACTGATAAAATCTAAAATTAAAATAACAGTAATTTCCTACAATGGTTAATCAATGTAAAACTAAAAAGTCATACCTAACACAATTTTATAAGCACTTTATGTTCTAAGATTTAAAAGAAACAAACAAAAATCAACTACTGGGTAGATTTAGAATGGCTTTGTGAGTTCAGCAACCCATCTCCCCAGGGAATCAACCATGAACCAATTGGTGAAAATTTAAAAGTCTGGAAATCAGCCTAAGGGCACATTGCAAACAGAAAAAATTTTATTCAGGAAAATCTACCATGAATGAGTAAGAACAGGGAGAGCCTGTGGCATCATAGCTATGATCATCTCCCACCTTTAGGCCCACACCATGTTACTGAAGGTCTACACTACACAAATACAGCTAAGTTGGGGGCCACTCTTCCCTCAGCTGCAAGTCTGAGGTACAGTTTCACCTTGGGAAGAATAGGCAGCCAGCCAGGCGGCCAGCCTATTTCTTTCTTTCTTTCTTTCTTTCTTTCTTTCTTTCTTTCGCATGCACGCTCTCTCTGTCTCTATCTCTGTCTCTCTCTCTCTCTCTGTCTCTCTCTCTC
>PVJS01046056.1:0-15969 GCA_004027185.1 Glis glis | reverse complement strand
ATTTTGTGTGTGTGTGTGTGTGTGTGTGTGTGTGTGTGGTACTGGGGATTGAACCCAGGGGCATTCTACCTCCGAGCTACACTCCCAGTCCTGTTTTTTTTTTATTCTTTATTTTGAAACAGGGCCTCACTAAGTTGCGGAGGCCTCACTAAGTTAGCTCAGGCTGGCCGCGAACCCAGATCCTCCGGTCTCAGCCTCCCAAGTACTGGGATTACAAGCGTGCGCCACTGTCTCCTATAGCACCTGTGTTATTTTACATTCCTGCCAACAGTTCACAGGGTTCCAACGTCCCCACATCCTCAACAACACTTGTTATTTTAGAGCGTCAGCCGTCCTGATGGGCGTGAAGTGATGCTTCACTGTGGTGTGGATCTGCATTTCCCTCATGATTAGTGACATTGGGCATAGTTTCATATGAAACCAACTTTAAGCTAAAAGTTAAAAGTTTAACGTTAAGCTTGTAGAAGATTATGGATTTGGACTCATGAAGAGAGGGAGGAGTATCCCACACGATCAGAGAGCCTTGAGGAAAACTGAAGGAAGAATAAGTTTATATCAGTTGGGGGGAAAGGAGATTGCTGAAAGAAAAGGTGAGGTGGAAGAGGTGGAGAGAATGTGGTTCTCTTGGTGAGGGACGCTCAGTCCAGGTGGGGTCCTGCTCTTCCTCCTCTATGCAAAGCCAAAGGAAGACCCTTCTCCTCCCACTAGGCCCCTCCCTTCACCTACATTCCTTTGGAAACATTGTAAATTTAAGAAGCAGCATAAAATATAGCTGGACCTCTATACCCATGGGTTCCACATCTGCAGATTCAACCAACTGCAGTCAAAAAAATTCTAAAAACGTCTGCAAGTCTAAAAAAAAATAAATAAAGTGCATCTGTGCTAAACATGAGCAGACTTTTTCTTGTCATTATGCCCTGAACAATATGGCATAACAAGTATTTACATAGCATTTATGTTGTGTTAGGTATTATAAGTCACATAGAGATGACAACGTACACAGGAGGATGTACTCAGACTACATGAAAATACTGTACCATTTTATATAAGGCACTTGCACATTCTTATATTTTAGTATATGTGGGGTTAGGAGGAGGGTCCTAGAAGCAATCCCATGTCGATACTTAGGGACAACTGTGTTTAACACTTTAAGTTCCAAGGAAATCAGATTGGTTTTAGTAGTCTGGTCTGTCTTTCACTTTTAAAAGGAATTTAAAATAGTAATTTTGCTAGATTTCCTTATTGTGGTGAGATGTATTTAAGTAATAAGGGGTTGAAGACCATAACAGCAGCACCTCTACCAAGAATGAAACCAGATTCCTCTCAGCCACTGATGAGATGCCACTTTGCTGGCTCCTAAGTCTGAGATCATTCATTGAATGATACCTCTTTTAAAGTGATCATTATATGATCACTAAAATAATTCTGGCTGTGATATCAATAAAACAAACTAGCAAGTGTTACATTTAACAATTAGGCACAAAACTAACTTTCAAGGAGAAACTTCTCTCTTAAGAAGAGAAAATAATTAAATTTATCCATAGGCTGAGTGGTACACGAAGTCACAAAAATTGATGCATACATTTTTAAAGAATATCTAGTGCATAGAGGCTACAATCTATTGAAATATGTACAGGTACGCCTGTACACATATGGTATGATTTAAGAGAGCAGTACTATATATAACAATGAAATCCCAGTTCATATTATCTTAGCTAGAAAGTCCAGAGTAGTTTATGATTAAACTCTTGAGATGTGTAGATACCTTAGTCACCACTTCCTTGTGATTTATTAAAATGAATACAAATGTATATACAGATTACTACAGAATTACAATGAAAATGTATGCCTTTTCTTAAAATCCAAGGGATAAGCACTTAAAAACCAACCATATTAATCATTTATTTATTTATTTATTTTTGGTATTCTATCTCTGAGCTAATCCCCCAGCCCATTTTATTTATTTATTTATCTATTTATTTATTTATTTATTTATTCATTTATTTATTTATTTATATTTGGAAACAGGGTCTCACTAAATTGCTGAGAATGGCCTCAAACCTGTGATCCTCCTGTTTCGGCTTCCCAAGCACTTGGATTATAGGCATGCACCACCACATCTAGCTCATTATCTTTTAATGGAAGATTCCAAGAAATCCTTTCCCCCAAAATAACTAATTCTGAAGTTTCTTTCCTAGAATTCTTCACATATAGTAAAACAAAAACGCAACATGTTCCAAGGATTCAGAAACAACAAAATCATGTGCAACCAGGCTTCCCATATACACACAGTATCTCTCACTCTGTATTGATAAGTCTATAAAAAAGTCAGCCCTGTCTTCATTCTCTAATGCCATCGTATAATGAGATTCTACTGAATTTTCACCAGTGAAAGCCAGCATCACTTATTACTTCTATGTGATTTGCTGCATAGGGATAAAAAACAACAAAATGCAACAGTTCTACAAGTCCCACTTAAGAAACAGAATCAAAAGGAAAAGAACTCACTCAAGACTCAAATAAGACCCTGAAATACCAAGAAACTGGATGGTCAACAGAGGAATTTCGATATTAGAAAAGACTCACAGTGGCAGTAGAGCACACAAGAATGTATCTGAAAGCAACTGCCACAAACATATAGTAATATAAACAAATATTTTTCCAACTGCATCTTTTCAGGTTATACATTAAGTTGGTTTTTATGAAAGGTCATTCAAACAATGCTTTTGTTTTTCAAGGTCAATTATGTTTTAGCCTTGGAAAAAAGAAGAGAAGGGGAACAAATAAAGGCAGAGGATGAATTACTCGACCAATGGAACCAAAAAGAATGCCTAGAAATAGACCACAGAATTTACGAAAATGTTATTGGTGACTGAACTGGCTCTGCAGACAAGTGGAGAGAGGATAGAGTATTTAATAAATAGTGCTGAGCCGGGCGTGGTGGCGCACGCTTGTAATCCCAGTACTTTGGGAGGCGGAGACCAGAGGATCCGGGTTCGCGGCCAGACTCAGCTCTCTCTCTCTCTCTCTCTCTCCCTGTCTCTGTCTCTCTCTCTCTCTCTGTCTCTCTCTCTCTCTACTTAGTGAGGCCCTCCACAACTTCGTGAGACCCGGTTTCAAAATAAAGTATAAAAAAAATAGGGCTGGGAGTGTAGCACAGAGGTAGAATGCCCCTGGGTTCAATCCCCAGTACCACAAATAAATAAATAAATAAATAAATAAATAGTGCTGGGTTACATGATTAGCCATGTGGAGGAAAAAGTAAGTTTGGATCCCTACCTCACACCACACACAAAGACCAATCCCAAGAATTGAGGACTTAACCATCAAAGGCACAATTTAAAAATTTTTTAAAACTATAGAATATGAGAAAATATTTTTGTGGTTTCCATGTGGAGAAGGATTTTTTTAAACAAGATTCTTAAAAACACTAATTAAAAGCAAAAGATTGATACATAAGAATGAATTAAAAGAACTATTCTTTATCAAAATATACCATAAAGGAAATGAAAAGGCAAATCACAGAATGGACAAAAAGACATTGCACACTCATAACTAACAAAAAATTAGTATCCAAAACTATAATAAAATTCTACAAAATAGTAAGCAAAGACAACTGACTTGGAGAAAATGGGTAAAAGGCATGAACAGGCATTTTTTCAGAAAAGGAAACATCAATATTCCTACAGGATTCTCAACCTCACTTGTAATCAAAGAAATATAAATTAAAAACACAATGAGATACAATTTTAGATCACTAGCTAGGCAAAACTTGAGAGTATGAAAGTTCCAGGGGTTAGCAAGGATATGGAACATTGAGGACTATAGTAGTAATGATGTAAATTGACCCTACCATCTTAGAAGATAATTTACCATTATCAAAGTTGAAAATGTGCATACCCTACAAGCCAAAAATTCTCATGTTAAACACATATCTCAAAGATATGCAATATATATATATATATATATATATATATATGGTTACACATGTGCAAGATCATTCCCTTTAGCCATTTCAGGAATAGCAAAAAGTGGAAGCAACACAACCATCCCTCAGCAAGGGACTGCATCAATCAACTAGGATGCATCATGCAATGAAATGCTCTGTAACAGCAAAAAGGAATGAAGTCGAGATATGTGCAACACCATGGATGAATCTTAGAAGTGTAAATTTCCATGGAAAAAAATGCAAGCTGCAGTAAGTAGAGCAACTGAAACAATATACCATTTTAAAATTGTTCAAGGTAAGCAAAAATAAAGGATACTTTTAGGGACACATGTATATGACCCCTACATAACACATGGTGGTAAAACTGTTATTGTTTTTTTTTTTTACGTGACAATATAATGATAGAGAAAAAAATCTGATATTAAAAACTTCTGGCAGGGAAGAAAGGAGAATGAGTCCCAAACATTTTTTTTGTTTGTTTTGGGTTTTGTTGTTGTTGTTGTTTTTTTGGTTGTACTGGGGATTGAAACCATGGGTACTCTACCACTGAGCTACATCCCCCAGCCCATTTTTTACTTTGAGACAGTTTCACTAAGTTGCCCAGGGTGACCTCAAACTTGCAATCCTCCTGCTGCAGTCTCCCAAGTAACTGTGATTACAGACACAGGCCACCACCACTGCCTGATCCAAAGGCATTTTTAAAAAATAAGCTCTGCTTTATTTAGAAAGCCAAAAAAGAAAAATCCAATATGCTTTTCATAAGCCTTATTTGTACCTTTCCTGGCTGAGCAGACACAGGATGAGGAGTTCTGGCTCCCTTCATACTGCCCATCTGATAAATACACACTTACACTCCAGGAACTCATCCTTTGCAGACCAGGGCTCAAAGAGGAGCCAACTGCCTGCAGTACAGTTGTCAATGTAAGCAAGGGGCCAAGACCCCTCCTTCCCACCCAAGAGTCTCATAATCCTTATGGCTATTGAAATGAAGCGGTCAGTCATAGTGCTGGTTATTCAGAATGTTAAAGCCAGGAGGTATCAATCACTGGGGAAGAAGGAGGGCAAAATATCAGAATCCATACGCAGAGGTGCTATCATGAATACAGGTGGGGAACAAAGAGCTAGCCAACCCCGATTAATTTCACGCTTTCATCCCCCATCCCATCCTTGCTTTCATACCACGATCATTTTATACCTCGTTGCTGCTCCTTGGTTTTAGTTGGTCCACCCCCTAAAATTAGATACCATGTCTAAAAACCTTTTCCTTCCTTTTTTCCACATTTTAAATGCTGATTTTCTTTGGAGGATATCAGAATCCCATTTCAATGTCAACTATTTCATAGAAATGACATTTCTGGGATGATCCTGGAGATACAGAAATGAATCAGACAAGGTTGCTGCCCTCAAGTCATTCACAGGTTTAACAGAGACTGACGGACAAGTGCCTGCCACCCAAGTATTGACAAGTGGGGATGGGGAGGAGTACTCAGAAGAGAAAGTCAAGTCTGTGTACAAAACGTGAGCGGAGGAAAGAAGGACAGAGCAAATAGAAGAGCAAATTCTGAAAGCCAAAAATATAATCCACCAATGTCGGATTTGTCCCTGACATGAGGGATTACTAAAAATTTCCTGTACTTTTTCTTGGAGTTATTTCTGCTAAAATGTCAGCTACTTATTTACTCTGCCGGATCCTAAGCCCAGCAAAAAAATTAATTCGGCAGATTAAACTTGAGTGATCTTCTCGGTTGAACGAATGGATCTAATGAAATTAATGGTTAGGGTCTTTATGTGTCAGGCACTGAAGACACAAAAACAAACAAGTCATGGCCCGTGCCCTTAGAGAGTTCACAGTTAACACACCCAGTATTTTCAGAATAAGCATACAATACACTTGAGTAAGAACCTACTCATGGGAACCGCATTGCCTGAAACAAAGAAAAAAGTACACAGTGGTTTGTAATTATTTAAAACAGTGCCCTCTAGTTAGTAGCTAAGTACCAGTGGAAAGAGACAACGTGCGCACACACACACACACACACACACACTCACATACATGCATCTACACACATGTGCACACTCAATTTGAACATCTCCACGGAACATGGCACAGTATCTACCAGTTATTACTTGTATTCAAACCTGTTTCCAAAGGATTTGATTCCAATATCTTTCACTGAATATCTGCTTTTACACGACAGGTCCCTAACCATTTTATTTTGTGCTTTATCTTTAATGTTACAGAAGCAGCAGGGGGCAATCTAACGTAGGAAACCTACCATGGCCAAGGCAAGGGCCCAGCAAGGCTGCACCCCGGAGCAGTTGAAAACAGAACCCCTCCTCTTTGCTGAATACGAATATGGTGTCAAGGAAATATACATTGGAGAGAACAAATTTGGGGCTGCAAAATACCAGACGGTGAAGGGTCCACTCTGGGATCAAATCCGATGAAACAAAATAATATAAATATAAAATAAAATGTAAAAAAAATCCTCGTGCCAGCTACAAGATATCTATAAAAGCACGGAGACATACTTGGATTTTTGTTTTAACTCTGCCTGCAGGCATTTCAGAGCCCAAATAACTGCAGATCTGGGAATAACAGGTGTTTATTGATTTCTTTGTGATTTTTTTCTTCTTTTTTTTATTTCTTCCCTCTTTTTTTCCCCATGGTACTAGAACAGAAAGACATATGTATTCCATATGTAACACTTTAGAAAATGAAAGGCAAGAGAAACGTTGAACAGATGTAGGGGGCAGGGAGCCACTTTCCCCCAATACGGTTTAATGTCGACCTGCCAACTGCTTCCCTTATATTATCCTAAGAAGAAAAAGCACCAAAAGTTCCCCAGAAAAATATGAACTGATAAGAAGCTTGCATGTTAGCATGGACATCTGTACTGATCAGAAAGAACCAACTTTTAGGTTTCTTTCTCAGTATAATTCTTCTTTTTAAAAGACTTACAACAAATGCCATACAGTCATTAAAGGGCAATCAATAGCTTGACTTTACTTACTTTCGAAGCTTAAAAGAGAAAGGAAAACTAACTGGTCTCTGAAAATACCCAATTTTTTTTAAGCCTTTGATTGTTAAGCTGAGCTATCAAATCACACATCAAGGTTGATTTGGTCTGAGATAGAAAAAAAAAGTTTAAAAGATAAGGATATAGCTCTCTGGATGATGAATTATCTGCCATAATCTGACTTTTTATTTCTCTGCAGGATGCAGCTAGCCTTCCATCCATCAAACCAGGATGAGTCCCTCTTATGTTCAAGTGTCTAAAAATGTTTAGAGGACAGGGCCACAGGCCAAAATAAAAAACACATTTTTTTATCACTGTCCCCCCTCCACCACCTCAAATTGTAGCAAAGACTATAATCTCTCTAGGCACCGGGTTTAATTTTAAGAGCAAAGAAAATTATATCTCATGAAAGAACCAAACATACTGAAACAGTAAAAAAGGAAGAAAAAAAAGGAGAAACTGGAAGCTTAACTCTGCTGATATTTTGCAGAAGATGAAGAGGTTTGAAATAAAGCAGGAAGTGGGGGCAATGGGCAAGGGCGGGTATTTTCTGAACCCAGTTTGGGAAGCAAATGGTGAACGGAGTGAGGGACCTGGTCTTAAAGCGAAGGGGCTCGCGGGGTGGAAGAAGATAAGCACCACACAGAAGAAAGGAGGGAGGCAGAGGCTGGGGGTCCTTGAAGTCCACAGAAAGCCCCGGGCATCCAAAGATGAAACGGACTTCTCTGGGGGAAGGAATTTGTTTAAATATTCCTACATATGTCAAATGGTGAGCCCAGGCAGCGAATAAGCTGGTGGGAAGACTGAGAGCAGGCTGTGCTAAACAGTGGTGAAAAGCTACAGTGTCCTGTGAGGAGGAATTCAGAGCTCAGGAATTACAGTTGCATAAGGACCCAGATTTTTTATTTTATTATTTTTTCAAAGACTGCAGCAGCTGCAGTCTGCAGATGTAGCTGGGGAAAAATACACACACACACACACACACACACACACACACACACCCTGAGCAGGAGGTAAAGTCCCTATGGCATGACCATATTTTATTTTTCTACCGCAATAATCTTCTGTTCATAAAAGGAACTAGAGAAAAAGAGAGAGAGAGAGAGAGGACAAGAGACAGACACAATCGCATTCAGGAGGAAACACCAGGGTCGTACCAGCAGATTACAAAGACATATGCAGGGGTTCTTGTTGATTATTTAAATATTGGCAGTCTTTTTCTACCTGTAGTTTGCATTTGGGGATTGGTGGAAAATGCTAGCATATTAGGGGAGTGAAAGTAAAGGCAACTTGTGTCACTAATTTACACACACATTGCCAGGTGTGGTGGGTTCAATCCCCAGTACTGCAAAAATAGAATAAAATAAAATAATTTACACACACACACACACACACACACACACACACACACACGCAAGCATGCACGCACACTCCTAACCTGGCTGCAGCTTCTTAAAAAAATAAACACAAAAAACTTCCTTCAAATTGTTCAGTACCACTCTGATTTCCTGCGCAGACCCACACATTCATCTGTTTTTTCTGGATCTTCTAAGTTACCTAATCCATGCCCAGTATGAAACGTTTTTAAATGAGTTAGTCTTTATTGAATTATGATTTCCAGCAGACACTGATAACAAAATTCAAATTGCCCTAGCAGACGAGAATCTTTAGAGTGCCGGGACAGAACTGAGTTTTTAAGAGAAGCTCCGAGAGCCACCCACCAAGTGTGTGTAGTAACTGGGTACCGATTGATGAAATACTTCAAATACTTAATTAGATTTGCCAAGGGGGGGAGGGAATCAATCGTGAGGAGTCCGCACCCTGGGAGATAGGGATGATAAAGAACTGTTATTGGCACACCCAGGGTGTAATCAAAAGTAAAGCTTAACAAAACAAAGTTTTCCATTCGGCTGTCTCTGCAGTGAACACAAATGCAATTAGCAACACATCAAAAGCAGGGAACAGCAACTTTGCCCCCCCCCGATTTCTTTTTCTTCCAGAATTTCCTCAGCCTGTTTAAAAGGCATTTTGCAGGCAAGGAAGGGGAGAGACTCGGATTCTATCTGGGTAGGAGTTGGCGGGGGTGGGGGTCCTGCATCGCCTGTGAACACCTGCAAACAGAATTCGCTCTGTTTTGTTAACCATTTATTTTGTCTTTACCAGGTTTTCAAAGGGAAACGTGATAATCCCACTGTGCTTGAGACGCACACCAGGATGTTTAATCTAATAAAGCCGTCGCCATGCAATGGATTAAAACAACATGGCGCACTCGTAATTTGGGACCTGGGGAAGAATTTTAACATCCAGGCATGGTGAGCGCTATCTTAAAAATGCTCTTGGGAGGACAAAAGCAGCGCATCTAAGTCGTATCTGCTTTTCTTCTTTAAGGGCCTTCGTATTGCTACTGCTCATGTGAGACCCAGGTGCCGCTCCCTGCATCTCTGGCAATTGCACTCCACCATTAAAAAACAAGCTCGAAGTCCCGTGATTATCATCTGGCAGAAACATCTACGAACAGGAAGACAGCAGAAATGAAATGACAAAAGAAAGGGACTTTGGAGTGTAAATATAGTAGTATCGGGGATTTTTGTCCCCCAAATTCAAAGTCGTCTTCCAATAAAGAGGGTAACATTTACTTACAGGTTAAAAAATTAAGTTAATAGTTTCCAAACGTGTTGTGCACTGGACACGTCCCCTGCCTACAAAATGTGTGTCAGACTCCCACATCTGGCATCCATTTATTTTTTTTAATGTGTGGGATTTTTATATTGTTGAGAAGGAAATAAAGTGACAGCTACCCCCTCTCCTCTTTTTATCTTCTGTTTCAGAAATGATCAACTACACTAAGCTGGTCTATCTAGTAGGGGAGAGAGACCAGGGATGGACAAGACGGAATGCAATCTGAGTCAGGCATTCATGTACAATTTTCTAGTAGCCACATTTAAAAAGTAAAAAGTAGTAAAATTAACTTTTTAGTGTTCTATTTATTCTACCTAACATTTCTATATCTTTTTTAGCATATAACATAAGAAGTATTCATTAGAAGCTGAGTGTGGTGGCGCACGCCTGTAATCCCAGTACTCGGGAGGCTGAGACAGGAGGATCGCAGGTTCAAGGCCAGCCTCAGCTACTTAGTGAGGCCCTCTGCAACCTAGTGAGACCCTGTTTCAAAATTTAAAAAAAATTAAAAGAGCTGGGAATGTAGCTCAGAGGTAGAATGCCCCTGGGTTAAATCCCCAGTACAAAAAAAAAGTATTCATTAGATATTCTACATCTCTTTTGTGTTTAAGTCTTTGAGATTTGGTGTATGCTTGACACTAAGCATATCTCAATTAGGACTAGTCACATTTCAAGTGACCCCATCTCCTGCTATGGGGATTTCCAAGGCCACCATTGCCCTTCTCTCTAGACTCTTATTGAGCTGAGTCCTTCATTCATGTAGTCATTTAACAAACCTTTAAAAGGACAGTGCTAGATGCCAGGGTGATAAAGATAAGTAAGATCTAGACAAGTCAATGCATATCTGCTGTCGGCGGCGACCTCTGGTGGCCGGTGCTAATGGGCACATGCACGACGGGATGGGGAAGGGGCGAGGGGAGGGAAGAAATGGATAATAGCTCAAATTATTGAGGCAAAGTTTTCTGTACCCTGAAGATCAAGGTTTTTCTCTAATCTTGCTCCTTCACAATCTCCCTCACCTACAAAAAGGTCTTCATTTGGGTGATATAGAGAAATCAACAGCTGTCCTAACTTTTTCCCTCCTACTATCAACTCATTAGCCAAAACAAAACAAAACAAAAAACCCACAAGAGTAAACAATAGTCTTCCCCTCTTCTGTCTTCACTCAGGGAGAATGAACAGCTGAAATCCTTTGTTAACCAGCCTTCCTTTATCCCCACGTGAGATCTGGTTCCCAGAGAGATAGCAGGTTCCGCTGGGGGGAGCACCTTGTAGGTAACAGACGCAGCCGGCCATCATGACCCACACTCTGAGCCACAGTTTTGAGAGCCATAGACAGGCGTGGTGTGGCCACCGCCAGGAGAGCAGAGCTCCCTCAGCCCCAGCGCAGCATCTCACTGTGCCGACCATGGGCCTGCTGTGAGATCTCTTCCCTCTTGTCTGGATGATCCAAGGCCCAGGCCTCCGACACCATCCAAGGGAAACGATATGAGAACTGACACTGAACCTCACATTACAGCCGATGGAGAGCGTGATCTGAGAAACACGGATGGAGAAAAAGTCATCCTGTTATGGTCCCCTCAAAACAGGTAACCAACAGTCCCCAGTTCCAGGGGCTTCCCCTAACTTTTTTTTCCCTCTTTGCTCTTGACTTGCCTGGGCATTTCAAGATACTCAGGTGTACTCTCCTGTTGGAATGAGGGCACAGAAGGGAGGGAATGCCTTTTCATTATTTAGTTTTGGGCTGAGTCAATAGGAGGACAAAAATGTTAAGACACCAATAGCCTGTTCTATCAGTCCCCTGACTCTTTAGAAGACCACAAGTCAACTGCAAGGATAGCAAGTATCTTTAATTTAAAAAATCAAAGAAACCCTTAAAATAGTAACCAGGAGAGGGGCAACAGCCTCCCCTTTGACTGAGGTTTATGCTCTAAGTATAGCACCCAGTAGTGACTAGTGACTCCACCTAGACAGAAACGTGTAAGAATATTTAACTACAGAACCAAGCACTATGGCGCATGCCTGTAATCCCAGTACTTGGGAGGCTGAGACAGGAGGATCACAGGCTCACAGCCAGCCTCAGCAACCTAGTGAGGCCCTTCACAACTCAGTGAGACCCTGTTTCAAAATTTAAAAAAGTAAAATAAAATAGGGCTGGGGGTGTAGCTCAGAGGTAGAATGGTCCTGGGTTCAAGGTTCAATCCCCAGTACCACAAAAAATAAAAAGAATGTTTAAGTAATGGGATGCTACCTAGAATACCCTTGGTTCCAGCATTTATAAAGCAAAAGCAAAGTCAGGATCGGATTTAACCACTTCTATAATACTGCTGTACTCACTTTAAAAGGCTTCAGACCCCAGAGGAATGCCTCTAAGCATCTATTACTTATTCTGTTAATTATTGTCCTTAATTAAATAACACCTTTAAGAATGGAAAGTATGTCTTGCCTGCTTAATTCAAATATAAGATCCTCAAGCATAATTCAACCAAAATATATCAAGTACCTCCCGGGTCCGAGGCCTAACGTAAAGACAGATTCCTTCCCCTGGGTGGCTGGCGCGCTCCTTCACCCTCAGTAGCAATAGCTTCCAATACGAGACATTTCTCCACTCTGCTCCATTGCAGTATTTGTTTTTCTTAGCTTGTTTTGTTTTTTGTTTTTGTTTTTTCATATGGGCAGGAAACCTGGCCTAATGGACAGATAGGGCTTAGAGAGGATCCAGTAAACAAAGGAACAAATGAGCCTGCCCAGGATTTCTCTACAGATTTCTGAATTTCATGAAACATGGAGATCACGAGGCCCACACTGTCAGATGTTCTGTTTTTCTGTTGTGCACAAAGCCAACCTTGAGCCCGCTCTAATACGGAGGAAGGGGGTTCTCTTCCACCTCGTATGCTCCCTGGATGAAGGCTGATTAGGCACCGTCTAGGGGAACCTGAACTAGTTTGTTTGCTTTGGGGGTGACCTCAAGAAGTACAATTTAGGGAATGGGGAGAATGAGACAGGAAAGAGAAAAGCCAAAGGGTGTGAAAGAGGTGTTAACAAGGAGATATCACCATAGGTGACTGGGGCTGGGACCCACCGGGGACCCTGTGGGCCGCCATGTAGATGAGACATACTCCTCCACAGAATGGAAAAGCATGAGAGCACCTCCCTGACCCCATCGCTCAGTAGCTGAGGGCGACTCCTGGGAAAGGAGAGCTGCTGACTCCTGGGCGGTCTCAGGTGGAGCTGGAGGAAGCCCCCAGCCAGACACGCAGAGACTCCCAGAACTGGATGCCATTGGGGTGCAGTGGAGCTAGCCACACGGCCCACGTGGACTCAGCTCTAAGCTGTGGGGACACGGTGCAGGGCGTCAGGTGCACTCGCTCCATGCACTGGTTCATCTTCCTTAACCATCACAGCCAGGTCAAAAGCTCCAGGACCTACTTTCTACTCATGGCCCTGTCCACACCTCCTGACTGACTTGAGATTCAAGTCACTTTACACCCCTCTGTCTTAATCACCGTTTCTCCAAACAGGAGATGTTGATGCCTCTTACCGTAGGGCACAAGGAGGCTTAGAAATGTGACTGAGCTCTCGTGTTTGATGGGATTCAGGACAAGCGTCGTGAACTTAAATGCCTTCAGTGGCTTTGGCTTTGTGACCATCCTAAACAGGGATCCTGACAGTTCCAAGGGCGAAAGCAGCGAGTGCTGAAGGAGGGGAGGTTGGGTCTTGACAAAAGTGTGCAGAGTTCTGGAGCTTCCACAGACGTCTCATTAACTTCAGTCATTCAACTGACAACAGTGGACTGGCACGGCAGCGGAAACCATGCTAGATACTGATAATACCTCTATCCATTGTTCCTGCCATGAAGCCAGAACCCGTGGAAGGAAAGAGATGGCAAACAAAACTAATAAGTGCCAGTGAAGTCAGAGTCCTTTGCCAAGCCTGAAAGGCTATTCCTGAAAACCCATTTCATGGAACTGACATTTTCAAAACCTTACAGAAGTGTATGGAGCAACAAGGTCAGAAACAAAAGTACCTCTATAAATTCTTAACGCCACTCTGAATTACGCATATTGGTAAGCACTTATATTCTCAAGAAGTACCTGAAGCACCTTTCATGTATTCTCATTTGACCCTCTCAACAACTTATTTTACTAACAAGAAAATCGGATCCAGAGAGGGTTGATAACTTGGCAGGTAGCAGCTGCGTCACAATTTACAAACTCATGTAATCTGTTACGGATTGGATCTGGAGTCTTCCCTAAACAGCTCACATGTTGCAGCCTGGTCTCCAAAGCAGCAAGGTGTGACGGTGGGGCATGGCTGGAGGTTGGTTACTGGGGACCTGCCCTTGAGGACATCTGTTCCTGCCCCCTCCTCCTCCTCTCTCTCTTTCTCTCTCCCTCTCTGCTTCTTGGTTGCCATGAGCTGAGCAGCTTTCCTTTATGACTCCCTTCTGCCACAATGTATCTGCCTTGGAGCCGGCCAACCATGGACTGAACCTCTGAAACCATGAGCCAAATAAACCTTTCCTCCTCTAAGTTGTTCTTGTCAGGCATCTTGGTGACTGCAATGCAAAGCTGACTGACACACAGTCCAACTACAGAACCTAACACATGTGGTCACGGAACACAGTGGTGTTTCTTTCCCAGAGATAGATCCAGGTTTTGTGGAGCCTGAAGCTTACAGAATTTGGTAAGCTCTCTTTAACCCATTATGTCTCATCGTCCCATATATGGGACACCTATAAAAACTTAAATTGAGCAATCAATATAACATTATGGTAACTTTGAAATAATATTTTTAGAGTCCTATTCTTTTGAGAAATGTAGTAGGTGAGTGACCAGTGATAATAT
This sequence comes from Glis glis, assembly GCA_004027185.1. Classification (NCBI taxonomy): domain Eukaryota; kingdom Metazoa; phylum Chordata; class Mammalia; order Rodentia; family Gliridae; genus Glis; species Glis glis. The sequence continues at coordinate 1,474 of PVJS01046056.1, read as the reverse complement.
TCACTAATATTATTAATGATAATAAATTATAAGCTCTAGATTATTTCCAATCGATTTTAATGCCCCTGTATTAATTGCATTAAAATAGTCACAGAATTGAAAACTATAATAAGCCTTAGATTATTATTTCCAACCTATTTTAATGCACCTATGTCGATTTTTGTTGAAATATTCAAAGAATTGAAAACTTGGGACTCAATGGATTAAAAAAGGTAACAAATTATGAAAACAAATGCCCCAAGCCATTCTATATCTTTTTTGTGTGTGTTTGTGGTACTGGGGATTGAACCCAGGGGCATTTTACCTCTGAGCTACACCACCATTCATATTTTAGTTTTTGTTTTGAAACAGAGTCTCGCTAAGTTGTGGAGGGCCCTGCTAAGTTGCTGAGGCTGGCAGTGAACCTCAGCCTCCCAAGTACTAGGATTACAGGCATGCACCACCACACCTGGCTATTTTGTATCATTTTAATAAAAACATTTAAGATATGGAAAACCTAAAAGAACTTACCTCCTGTTCACTATGTCTCAGGAAGCTACTGGAGGATATGCTTCAGCAAAACAAGAAAGGAAACCAAGATAAAGGAAGACATGAGACCTAGAAAACTGGATAACCCAGCGAGATACCACCTTATACCCACTAGGATGGCTAAAATTAAAAAGATATTAACAATTGTTGGTGATGCTGTGAAAAAATCAGAATCCTCCTACATTGTGGTGGGAATGTAAAATGACAGATGCACTGTGGAAAACATTCTGGCAGTTTTTCAAAAGGCTATACATAGAAGTGCCACAGGAATATACCCAAGAGAACTAAAAACATATGTGCACAAAAAGCTTGTACACAAATGTCCATAGCATCATTATACAGAATACCCCAAATGTGGAAACAACCCAAATGCTTGTCATCTGATGAACAGATAAATAAAATGTAGTATATACATACAATGGAATATTATTCAGCCACAAAAAAGAATAAAGTATTAGTACAAGTTGTGATATGAAAGGACCTTTAAAAGATTATAAAAGACTACATATGACATTATTCCCTTTATTTTTTTATTTTTTTGGCAGTACCAGGGATTGAACCCAGGGACATTCTACCTCAAAGCTATAGCCCTATTTTTTATTCTTTCTTTTGAAACAGAGTCTCACTAAGTTGTAGAGGGCCTCACTAAGTAGCTGAGGCTGGCCATGAACCTGCGATCCTCGTGTCTCAGCCTCCCAAGTACTGAGATTACAAGTGCGCACCACCACGCCTGGCTCCATTATTCCCTTTATATGCAGTGTCCAGAGTAGAGAAATCTGTAGGGATATAAAGTAGATTCCTGGTTTGCTTGTGGCAGGGAGGGCAAAGGGTTATTGCTAAGGGCTGCAGGGCTTTGAGGCGATGAGAATGGTTTGCTATCAACTGTGGTAACAGTTACATGGATCTGTGAACAAATTAAAAAGTACTGGATTGTGTGCTCTAAATG
>PVJS01046055.1:0-15975 GCA_004027185.1 Glis glis | reverse complement strand
ATAAAGAATACAAAATAGGGCTGGGGGCATAGCTTGGAGGTAGAATGCCCCTGGGTTCAGTCCCCAGTACCTCAAAAAAAAAAAAAAACAGATGACAGTTTTAATTGACTGCTATTACACAGTGTGAATGAAATGTGTTCATGAAATGCTAAAAACACCTGTTTCTAAAGTAAAAGTCTGAGCTGGGTGTCGTGGCGCACACTTGTAATCCCAGTACTTGGGAGGCTGAGATAGGAGGGACGCAGGTTCACAGCCAGCCTCAGCTACTTAGTGAGACCCTTTTTCAAAATAAAGAATAGAAAGCCTATCGTAAATTACTATGTCCATATAATGTATTATAAATGTAAGCTTTCACATCTGAATAGGCACTTTAATGTTTTTGGTGGTTACAACTACATAAAGTTAGCCGGACATGGTGGTACTGTAATCCCAGAACTCTGGAAGCTGAGACAGGAGGATCACGGGTTCAAAGTGTGCTTCAGCAACTTTGTGAGGCGCTCAGCAATTTGGTGAGATCCTGTTTCAGAATAAAAAATAAAATGGAGCCAGGCGTGGTGGCACAAGCTTGTAATCCCAGTACTTGGGAAACTGAGACAGGAGGATCCGCAGGTTCACGGCCAGTATCAGCTACTTAGTGAGCCCTCCGCAACTCAGTGAGACCCTGTTTCAAAATAATGAATAAAAAAATAGGACTGGGGGTGTAGCTCAGAGGTAGAATGCCCCTGGGTTCAATCCCCAGTACCACAAAATAAATAAATAAATAAAATGGGACTGGGAGTGTAGCTCAGAGGAAGAACATCCCTGAGTTCCATCAGGGAGGGAGAGAGCGAGAGAGGGAGAGGGAGGGAAGGGGGAGGGAGGGAGGAAAAGAAAGAGAGAAAGTATTTGGGGTGTAACTTAGAGGTAGAATGCCTCTGGATTCAACCCTCAGTACCACAAAAAAATAAAATAAAATGACTATATCAAATTATCATTTTAGGCTTCTTTTAGTATCTTGTTTCACTCTGTTTTTTTATTTTTTATTTTAAGGATGAAACACTAGTGCACTGTAGCCTAAATGAGCTAGAAGATGCAGCACTTACTTTTCCAGTCCTTTTCCAAGATGTCATTTATCAGGTAATTTAAATTTTTTAACTTGATTTTTGGCCTCTTAGGTAACATTCTGAGCCCAAGAAAGTGTTCAATGTGTTTTTCTGTAGACTTCTAATGGATTTTCATCAATATTTTAGTGATCCATTAACACAAAATAGCATCATGGTAGATAGTTACATAAAGCAACATTAATTGTTACCAAAAATATACTAACTTTTCTTACCAAATGATATCTGCTAGTTTCAGAATTTTTTTGCCAGCAGGTGGAGGCAGGAGCACTGACAAATCCCCAAGAGGAACGTGCCAGGTTACACCTGGTGTTTTGTTTTGTTTTGTTTTGTTTTCAGAAATCCAATTAATATAAAGAAAACTCATTCCTTGTTGGTCATTTTTATTTCCTATATTAATGATGTGTACAGAATTGCAGTTTGATAGACCTGTGTTACATTAATCATAGAATTTCAGGATATTCTTCTAGTTATTGCTTTTCTTAAAGAATTTGGGTATAAGCATTTCTCAGCTGTTCTGATGGACAGGTAACAGTGCAAAATATAACTGTCATTAAGATTTCACTGTGGATTATGTGTGTTGGCCATAGTTTTTATTTTATGTCTAAGATCTCCCTGTTATAAATCAAATTAAATAAGTGAATACACTTTGAAAACTGCAAAGTGCCTTTCTTCATTGGCAGTTATATTATTTAATTAGCATTACCTTCATATATACCAGTTGTTGAAAGATTGGGAAGGGTCAAATAGTTTGTTGTCTGTGAAGAGGAAGCCAACTCAAGGTTTAATTAAATAAGGCCACAGATCATTTACCATGTGGTTAATGAAAGGTCTTTATGGTTGTTTATGTGCTCTTGATAGACAGAATATGGTTACAGTTTTCTTGGGAGATTTTAGTTGCTATCTCACAGGAATCATAGAATTTCAGAGCTATAGAAGTTTGTGCTTCAGGGCTACTTTACAAAATGCTTCATCTAGTAAGGAGTCCTAAGAGAATTTATTTTAACAGTAATTGTCAGTTCTTATTTAACCTAGATAGTTATTTTAGGTGTGATAATATCTGAATACTATATTAATCTCACTTTTATGTAACTGATTTTAGTTCTGATGTATACTCAGAATGAGCAAAATATATATAAAAAGAAAGGATTTTAAGATTTTTCTATTCCTTTTTAACTGCTCATTTGGTTTAAGGCAAATCTTTTTTCTTAAGACATTTTCTGTCAAATCTGTTGCTCTTGTTTAGTGCACTTCAGGGACAGGAGTCTTGTGGCTAGTATAAATAGTATAACAATAACTTAGTTTTCTCTTTTTAGCTCAGTAACCTTGTTGGTATTCTGTTGGTGTTTTTCTTTTTGTTTTTTGTAAGATTGCATTTGAAAACAGTGGTTTTAGGGCTTTGAATTTGGAAAGGAACACTATTTGAAAAATATAGGTAAATAATAATTCAGAGATGATTTCTTAAGCTTCCAGATTTGAAATTTATTTCTTATAGATGGCTTTTGGTCTGTTTAGGTAATTTTTGGTAGTGAAATAAGAAACTGGGAAGGTTGATAAATTTAGTTCTTTCTTTTCAGTATGACCATAAAGTGAATTTTTTCTTATTGCTCTAACTCTCTTCTTTTTAAAAAGTTCTTGATATTTCATGTGAATCCTGGATAGTTGTCTTATTGTGACTAAATAGCCTATAGCAGTACATATGATTAATACTTACAAAAACTGTATGTACTGCACCCACCCCTGTGAAATTCTAAGAACTCTTTTTTTCTTATAATTTTGAGTTATACTTTCTGCAATCAAATAAATTAATGATCTAGCCTAGCAGTCAGCAGGAAGTTGAGTCTTAGAAGCTATATAGATGATTGCATTTTAATATTATGATTTATTTACTACATGAAGGACAGTTTAGTTCCCCCTTCAGTAAATTTTTGAGGATGTCCATAGTTAATATTGGGTATGTTCCCTTGGATTTCTGATTTTGGTATAGTCATTCTGTCTGTTTTTAAAAGTAACTGAAGAAATCTTTGGGTTAGGGTTCCCCCCAGTTTTTTCAGACCAGCAAGCTCCCTTTAAACAGGGAATGATGTCTTTTAAACTTTCAGTGGTGTTGTCTCCATCTACTGGCAAAGAAGAAATATACACAAGGGTCTGAGATGATCTAAGAGATTTTGGAGAAACCACATTATTAGGTAAGATGTAACTTACATATTTAACCACTATTCTGTAATGTGGCCCACTTAAAGGTAGAAACCTGTAAAATACTGTATATACTCTTACCTAAAAAATAATTTGAGGTAAAATGTACATGACATAAAATTAACCATTTTTCAGTGAATAGTTCCATGACATTTATTTATATACTCTCCAATATGTCAGTTCCATAGCATTGATACACATACACACACATCCTCTCTCTGTGTTAAGATAGGATCAACAAGAATCTGAATCGAGGCCAGATAAAGGTCCTCTTAGGACTTATTTTACTTTTGTTTTCTTTTTGTGGTAAGTTTGCTGTGGTTGACCTCTCTCTGATTTTAATTCTACATTTTCTCTTTTATTTCAAAACAATTCAAAGTGTAAATTGTATTAAATATACTTAATAATTGTCTATATCAGGAGTTGGCAGACTTTTTCTATAAAATGCCAGTTATAAATATTTTAGATTTTGTGGTCTCTGTTGCAACCACTTTTTCTGTCATTGCACCTTGAAAGTAGCCATAAACAAAAAAGCATAGCGATATCCCAGTAAAACTTAATTTACAAAAATAAGTGGTGGGCTGGATTTGGCCAACAGGCCATAGCATGCTGACCATGGTCTAATGATTATGAGAGTATATACAGTAAATTTACATACTCAAATTCTAAGTGGAAGCACGTAATCAAATGTACATCAAAATTCTTGTTACTATATATAGAAAACTTAAATTAGATCTGTAGTAGTCTGATTATGGGCTTTCTTAAGTTATTTCAGCTCAAAGCTTGAGGGAAGTTTGAGGTGGCCACTACTCACATTTAAAGATTGCCTGGCTTCATTTTACATACTTCTCTTTTGATTGATCTAATTAGGAGTAAGCTTGGTTCATGCAAGTCTTAGAATTTTTAAGCAGGTAGATTATTTAAGCCTAAATTAGTATGGATTTGAATTCCATTTCTTAAGTGGATAAAAACAAGATCCATCTCAAATGAAAAGTTGATGTATGTTACTATTGACTCTATATAAAGTAGATTATAGTTTGCATATATGGAGAAAAAGTCATTAGAAAGAAGAACTGACTTTAAAGTTGAGGATATGGCGCTCACAAAGGCAAAGCGTGCAGATTTTTGTTTGAATTGGTGTATGTTTTTAATTTTTTTCTGAAAATTGTTTTTTAAGTAGTTATTGGGAAAGTATTCATAAAATGGTACAAACGCATTTGATATCTAGAAAAACAAGTGCATGATTACTTCCAGTGCACATGTTTAATCTTTATATTTAGTTTATATTGACACATTGTCAGGAAATCCATCTCATGGTGTTACTTAGTTAAGAGGTCTCCACTGTATTTAGTTTCTGTTCCTGCAGATCCACCAATTCAAGACTCTAGGTCATCTCACTCCCTCTTCCATCCAGAAGATGACTTCTATCCACAAGCAGGACTGAATCAAAAGACATTTTTCACTTAGCTCTTGAGCTGAAACACCTCCTCAATGACCTTCCTCTGTCTCCATCAAGAACTGGAGCTCAGTTTTTGAAGATGTAATAGAGCTACTCAGCCCAAACGTGGCTGGTTGAAGACAAAAAGAAGATACCTCATATGTTTCACCACAGTGCAGACAAACGTAACTGTGTTGTCCAACTCCTCATTCTGTAAAGTATGGCAGGGGCATCTGATTTTTGACTCTCTTTGTTCACCAATAAGACTTTAGCCAGTCAGTGGCTTTCTGAAGATCAGTAAAATCAACAAACTTTGGGTCAGCTGTCCAGAAATCAGATTGTGGTAAGCACTCAAGGAGAGATAGGATCCTGTAGGGAGCTACTTAAAAAGTATGCTTTGTTTCATTGGTCTAGGTTGCTTTTATGGGAGAGTTGGGGGGAATGGACAGGTGGGTGGGGAACCACATGGTAGCAAAGTATGGCCTCTTCCTATTATTAGTTTGTTTCTTGTGATTCTTACAGCTTAGGATGATTTTCAAACCACAGAACAAGAGGATTAGAGGGTCAGTGGCTTCTATCTCTTCTCTACCGTCTTTCCTAGAAAAGTCAGCTCTATTTTTGCTCCATGAAGGAACAACTCATTCCTTTAAATGAAGAATTTTGTAGTAAATACCTAATTAAGTTTTCTCTTTTCAGCCAGGCATGGTGGCGCATGCCTGTAATCCTAGTACTTGGGAGGCTGAGACAGGAAGATCTTAGGTTTGAGGACAGTCTCAGCAAGTAGTGAGACTCAGCAACCTAGCAAGACCCTGTTTCATAATTAAAATAAAATAGGGCTGGGGGTGTAGCTCAGAGGTAATGCCCCCCTGGGTTCAATCCTCAGTGCCACCAAAAAAAATTCTTTTCCCAGATTCTGACCTAACATTTATCAAGAGGCATTTTGTTGTTGAGTTTCATAAAGCATAATTCTCTTGTACAAAAGTAGTATGTAAGCTGGACGTGGTGGCGCACACTTGTAATCCCAGTACTTGGGAGGCTGAGACAGGAGGATCCGGGTTCGTGGCCAACCTCAGCTACTTAGTGAGGCCCTCCGCAACTTAGCAAGACCCTGTTTCAAAATATAGAGCTGGGGGTATAGCTTGGAGGTAGAATGCCCCTGGGTTTAATCCCCAGTACCACAAAAAAAGTAGTATGTATATTTATGCCTAATTATAACGTTTAGAATCATGGACACTTATTTGAGCTCGTGGGGAAGAGTACTTCAATAACTAATTGTTGACAGATTGTTTTGTGTGTGTGGTACTGGGGAATCGAACCCATAGGCATTCTACCTTTGAGCTACACCCCCCAGCCCTATTTTATTTCTTACTTGGAAAAAGGGCCTTGCTAGGTTGGAGAGAGTCTCACTACTTGTTGAGGCTGTCCTCGAACCTGCGATTCTCCTGTCTCAGCCTCCCAAGTGCTAGGATTACAGGGGTGCACCACCACGCCCAGCGCAGATATTAAAAATACTACATTAAGTTGAGCTTGGTGGTGCATGCTTATAATCCCAATACTTGGGAAGGTGAGACAGGAGGATCGCAGGTTCGCAGCCAGTCTCAGCTACTTAGTGAGGCCCTCCGCAACTTAGTGAGACCCTGTTTCAAAATAAAGAATAAAAAATAGGGCCAGGGGTGTAGCTCAGAGGTAGAGTGCCCCTGGGTTCCATCCCCAGTACTGGAAAAAAAAAATACTACATTAGAGTTATTTATTTCTGGGGATTAACCCAGAGGCATTCTACCTCTGAGCTACACCCCAGCCCTATTTCTTATTTTGAAAAAGAATCTTGCTTCCCTGTACTTGGGAGGCTGAGACCAGAGGATCTGGGTTCGCGGCCAGCCTCAGCTACTTAGTAAGGCCCTCCACAACTTAGTGAGACCCTGTTTCAGAATAAAAAATAGGGTGGGGGTGTAGCCCGGAAGTAGAATGCCCCTGGGTTCAATCCCTGGTACCGCCCCCCCCCCCCAAAAAAGCATCTTGCTAAGTTGCTGAGTGTCTTTCAAAATTGGGAACAGTTCATCCTGTAGTGGTGGCGCAGGCCTGTAATCCTAGTACATAGGAGACTGAGACAGGAGGATCGCAGGTTCAAGGCCAGCCTCAGCAACTTAAGTGTAGCTCAGAGATAGAATGTCCTTGGGTTCAATCCCCAGTACTTCCCCCCCCAAAAAAAAGACTTAAACAGCATAAAAAATTCTCGTTTAACAACTGAAAATGTTCTATAAATTTAAAAGAGACGAGCCAGGCATGGTGGCACTGGCCTTTAAACATAGTACTTGGCAAGCTAAGACAGGGCATCGCAGGTTCAAGGCCAACCTGGGCTCCTTAGCAAGACCCTGTTGCAAAATAAAAAGAGCTGGGGTGTGTAACTCACAGGTACAATGCCTACCACCACCAAAAAAAATTAGAAACAGTGAGTGTTGAAGTTGCTTACTTAGCATATCATTTATAAACTTTATTCCCTTGGAAATTTAGATTGATTTTAAAGGCAACATTTTTTGTTTTACTAAAATGGCCTTTTTTGCCAGGCTTGGTGGCGCACGCTTATAATCCCAGTACTTGGGAGGCTGAGACAGGAGGATCGCAGGTTCACCATCAGCCTCAGCAACTCAATAAGGCTCTCCGCAACTTAATGAGGACCTGTTTCAAAATAAAGAATAAAATAGGTCTGGGGGTATAGCTCAGAGATAGCATGCCCCTGGGTTCAATCCCCAGTACCAAATAAAATAAAATGGCCTTTTAAAAAATTTTTGCTTTTAAAATAACTATATTAAGCCGAGTGTGGTGGCACACACCTGTAATCCCAGTACTTGGGGGGCTGAGACAGGAAGATCGCAGGTTCCGGGACAACCTGAGTAACTTAGCAAGACCCTCAGCAATTTAATGAGACCCCGTTTCAAAATTAAAAGGGCTGGGGGTGTGGCTCAGAGGTAGAATTCTCCTGGGTTCAATTCCTAGTGACACACACACACACACACACACACACACACACACACACACAAAACTGAGCTGGGTGTGGTAGCCCACGCTTGTAATCCCAGTATTTGGGAGGCTGAGACCGGAGGATCACAGGTTTGCAGCCAGCCTCAGCTACTTAGCGAGGCCCTCTACAACTTAGCGAGACCCTGTTTCAAAATAAAGAATAAAAAATAGGGCTGGGGGTGTAGCTCGGAGGTAGAGTGACCCTGGGTTCAATCCCCAGTACCACCAAAAAAAAAACCTGTATTAATTTAAACATGTCAGAAGTTTTATATTTATTTATTTAAATGCATATACATAAATGAATTTATCAATTTTTACTTGAACATGGTACATTGCAAACTTTTAATACAATCTATATGAATACATTCATCTTTATTCCTCTTGGACTTTTAAAAAATCCTTTTTAAATTGATTTCTATCTAACAGAGTTACAGTTTGAGAAAAGATTGTAGTTTGGGGGGTTCTATTGTTTGTTGTTTTTTTTTTAATGTTTCAGTATTTACCTATTCATCCCAGCATCCATTTACATCTTTTATTCAGAACTTTATGAATTGAAAAGAGGACTCAATGGGTAATGAAGTTGAGGCCTCCACAGGGTTTACCGAGCAACCTTCTTGGAATAGGTTTGGGTTTTATGTCTGTGGTCTGGTATTGATGCTAAGAAAATGTTAATTAAGTTGAATAGGTAAACTGTCAACCAACAGTTTTTACAGTAGGAATAGTAGGAACTGTAGGACTTTCTTCTTAAAGTTGAGGTTGTCCAGTTCTCCCCCATAGAATCATACTCATTCCAGCTATTCTCTTTATATAACCTATTACTTTCAATTACTTTTAAATAATGCGGTAAATACTAAAGATAGCTAATAGTTATTGGCACTTTCAATGTGTTGGGCACTATTCCCAATGCTTTACATGTATTTATTTAATGCAAGCCAGACGTGGTGGCACACGCTTGTAATTCCAGTACTTGGGAGGCTGAGACTGGAGGATCTAGGTTTGTGGTCAGCCTCACTAACTTAGTGAGACCCTGTTTCAAAATAGAGAATAAAAAATAGGGCTGGGGATGTAGCTCGGAAGTAAAATGCCCCTGGGTTCAATCCCCAGTGCCAAAAAAAAAAAAAAAAAGAAAATTGGCAGAGCCACTTCTATACCTGTGTATCTACTAACTGTAAAATATTTTAGTTAATTATAACTTTTATTCTTCACAATCCCCAGCATTGTACATAATGCTTTAATTCTTATGCTTGATTAAATAGCACTCAACCATCATCTTTTTGTTTAAAGGAGAACACTTTAGGTGTCATACCTTTAAGTAGATGAGTTCTACTGAATTTACCTTTTTAAAATTTTTGGATATGGAGCTCAAACCCAGGACGTTGTCCATAGTTTAGCTTGAACTCTATTACCACCCCCTAACTTTATGATTTTTTTAAACCTTTTGCTGCAATGTATCAATAAATTTAAAGGCTATCACAGAAAATGTATGAAACTATTTCTTTTTAAAATTGGCTTAAAAATCACTTACAGCCGGGCAGGTGGCGCATGCCTGTAATCCCAGACAGGAGGATCACAGGTTTGAAGACAGCCTCAGCAAGTAGTGATACTCTCATCAATTTAGCAAAAGTTTGTTTCAAATTAAAAATAAAATAGGACTGGGGATGTAGCTGGGAGTTAGAATGTCCTGGGTTCCATCCCCTGTGCCACAAGAAAAAAAAATCACTTAGAAATATTTTTCCTAAAAAGACTCACATGTAATTTTTTTTTCTTGGATTGAACCCAGAGGTGTTCTACCTCTGAACTACACCCCCAAACCTATTTTATTTTTTATTTGGAAACAGTGTCTCCCTAGGTTGATGCGAGCCTCACCTATGATCCTCCTGTCTCAGCCTCCCAAGTACTGGGATTACAGGCATACGCCATCACGTCCAGCTAAAATATTTTTTTAAGCCATTTGCCAACAGGTTGAAACTGCTAATTTTCGGGTAGGGTTTTTTGTTTTAGTTTTGGTTTTGGTCATACTGTTATAAAATAAATTAAGGTTTGATAAACTAATAGTTAGAAGTCACTAAGTCAAATTTGAATTTAAACAGACTTTTATAATTAATTTTAAGTGGATTTCTACTTAGACTACTTTTTATTAAATCTAGTTCTGTTAACCATTAATATCTTATTAGTACTACCTATATATAGTTGGAAAATTCTCATTATCTTATTACCAAAGAAAGTACAGGCTGTCAGGTATTGTTCATATCAAGTAGTGTTAATACACTGTTAACATAGTGTTCTTTTTTATTATATATTTCTTTTAAACTTCAGACATTTTTCAAAACATATTTATTTGGCTTATTTTGAAAAGATTTAAACTGTTTTATACATAGAATAATTACTCTAGGTTTAGAAGAACATGTATACTAGACAGAAATGAATCTTTTGGTCTTTGGGTGACTACATAGTTATTAAGTTTGAAGAAGGATGGTTGGTAGAAAATGGGAAGTAGGCAGCTGAGGATAGGAATCTTTGTATGGGAGTAAAGTTAGGAAAAAGAAAAATGGAGCCAAAGGCATTTGTGGAATCGATTTTGAAGCATTTCGAGGCATGCCTATGTGTGCATATGTGTTTATGTATCTCTATCTTCTAACATCAAGTAATGGAAGTCTCAAGAACTAAACTCCCTGTTTTATACATATCTTTATTTGTTTCTACTGGATATGACTTAGTGCTTCTTGTTTATATTTTTTGCTCACACTTACCTTTAGTATATGCAAACAATTTAGACCCTGCTGGCCTTGAATCTTGATCTCTACTTCAGTTTCTGACATTTTACTTTTGTATCATATGACAGAACCCCATGTGGCCCTAACCCCAGACCTGTTCATTGATTTTGTTTTGTTTTTTGTTGTTGTTGTTGTTGTTTTCATACTGGGGATTGAACCCAGGGGCTTTTTACCCCTCTGAACTATACCCAAGCCCTATTTTATTTACTATTTTGAAACAGTATCACTAAATTACCTTGCTCTGTTCTTGTCTCAGCCTCCCAGGTACTGGGATTCGTGCTCTTGTAGCTGAGCTCATTGTTACTTTGTATCTTTCTACATTCTTTTTTCACTAACCACCTCAATCTTTCCTGAAACTCTTTTCTGTTCAAATGGTGAATCTTGTTCTGAGGATAGGAACTTGTATAGTCAATAATTACTTTTTTCTTCTCGTGGTAAGGAAACACTATAGGGTTATGTTCCTACATCTTTAGTGCCACCTTTCATCCCCAGTAAACACATTTTGAAAGCAGTGTCAAATATTAAGTTGTGTGTTAGGGATGTGTGTGTAACTCAGTGGTATAGCACCTGCCTAGCATGCATGAATCTCTGGGTTAGATCCCCAGCACTGCAGAAGGAAAAAATAGCAAGATGTGCATTATATTTAAATATAGTAGAAGTAGTGGAATGCATAATGAAGTTATAGCTTTGATTTAATCTGTAAATTGCAAAATGTCGTTTACTTTTGGGGGGTTGGTGTTGAGAATCAAGCCCAGGACTAGAGGAAGCAAATTCCAAATTATAGAGATACTCCTTATATGGAACAAGTGATAACAAGCATATTGAAAATAAATTAATGCTGGGCATGGTGGCACACACTTGTAATCCCAGTACTTGGGAGGCTGAGACAGGAGGATCGCAGGTTCGCGGCCAGCCTCAGCTACTTAGTAAGGCCTTCCGCAAGTTAGCAAGACCCTGTTTCAAAAAATAAAGAATAAAAAATAGGGCTGGGGGTGTAGCCCGGAGGTAGAATGCCTCTGGGTTTAATCCCTGGTACCGCCAAAAAAAATAAATAAAATAAATTAAAACATGCAAAAGTGAAATTTTTGGTTATTACAAATCAATTTTGAAAAGACCCATAGTTAATAAAAATGATTTGGAGCTGGGTGCTGTGGTACATGCCTGTAATCCCAGTACTCAAGAGGCTGAGACATGAGGATTGCAGACTTGAGGCCAGTGCTTGGTAATTTAGGGAGACCCTGTTTCAAATAAAAACTAAAATAGTGCTGGGAATGTAGCTCAGAGGTAGAATGCCCCTGGGTTCAATCCCCAGTACCACCAAAAAGAAAATAAAAATAAATAATAATAGTTTTATTCTGCCAGAATCTGTCATTTTATTTTACTAAAATCTGTCATTATTTGGCTTACCAATGTTTGATTTTCAATCCAGGCTACAAACTATATCAGATATTTTAAGATGAAAAGTTAAATTGATTAGAAGAACAACTACAGTTACATTATTTATACCTCATCATAAATAATGGTGATTGAATGCTAAGAATTTGGTTGTTTTTATTTGCTAGAAGGAGGGATATGTGGCTTACTTTGTTTTTGATTATTTACAAAATTAAGATAAAGGGCCTGACTAATGTGATTAAAATAGCTGGGTGTGGCATGCCCCTGTAATCCCAGTACTTGGGAGGCTGACAGAAGGATTTCAGGATCTGAGGCCAGCCTCAGCAATTTAGGAAGATCCTCAGCAACTTATTAAGACCCTGTTTCAAAATACAAAATAAAAAGAGCTGGGGCTGTAGCTTGGAGGTAGAGAATGCCCCTGAGTTCAACCCCCAGTACAAAAAAATAAGTGTTCCATCCCAGAGGTGGGGATGGAGTCATATTATTAGCATAGTAATAACATTCAGAATTTGCCTTCTACAAGCAGTCAGTTAAGAAATTTTATAATAGTCTTTTAGTCATGTAGGCTGGCTTCTGTTTGTTTATACTGCCTAACTTTAGATAATTCTATTTCATTTACTTGATTTTTATCTGGTGCCTATTATATTGTCTTGTGCCTTTTGGGCTTTGTAATTTACAAGATTTGTAAAACATCGTTGCTACCTCTGAGAAGCCTTTGCATGCTTTCCTCATATTTTGCCATAAAACATTCCCAGAACTGGGACTTTAGTCATGGGTGAATTTTTATGTGAATGTGTTATGGATGCCAGAATTAAACTCCACTAAGTCTACATTTGATTTGTAGCCATCACAGACCTTTTTTTGAACCAATCCATTGGATCTGGTTCAATAAATATTTATTATTCATGGTATATGAAAATAGTCACCTTTCCGTGAAGAACAAAATTTTTCTTTTTATAAACTTGTGTCACAAAATGAATACAATTTAGCAGAATCAAAATCTTTTTTGTCAGTTTTGGTGGATATTCATGGGTTATATTTTTGTGCATTTGGAATATTGGAGTATATCACAAGAGCAACATTAAATGTTAGTCAAGAAGCCAGAAACAGAAATAAGAAAACAATAAATAAAAGGCAGCTCTTTGGATATTATAGTCATTCCTGATACTGAGCAGTAGGTTTGGAGAACTGATGTATTTAACTGTTATATTTATAATCTCAAGTAGCCCAGTGGTGCCAATGTAGATATTATTTCTGAACCATTAAATGTAGAAGAATAAGCTTGATTTCTGAAAATTTGTGGTTAGGTAAGCCCACCAATCCAAATATTTCCTTCTTGAATATTATTTACCTTAATAGAAATTTTAAATAAAGGTATTTTTATCAGGTGATTGTTGAGAACAAACTCTGAGTAATTATTGAGGAAGGTCATTGAGACAGGTCAGCTAGAGGTGGACACTCAGCCTGCCTAATAATTGGATGGATGCTACCTGGCTGGAAGATGGAGCTGATTGGTGGATCAGAATCTCAGAGAGGAACCTTCCATTTTAGTTTAAAGGTTTATTAAAATTATATTCTCATGAAGTTACTGTTATATTGTATGCATTTATCTCACTATTAAAAATGAAATGATAGCTGGGCGTGGTGGCGCATGCCTGTAATCCCAGTACCTGGGAGGCAGAGACAGGAGGATTGCAGGTTTGAGAATAGCCTCAGCAAGTAGTGAGACTTTCATCAACCTAGCAAGACCCTGTTTCAAAATAAAAATAAAATAGGGCTGGGGGTGTAGCTCAGAGGTAGAATGCCCCTGGGTTCAATCCCCAGTACCACACACACACAAAAAAAAAGTGAAATGATCACCAGTGGTTACAGTTATCCCACTAAAAGATTAAGTGATTTCTTGTATGTGAAAAACATTTGGTTTTAATGGTACTTAGTAAACATTCTATTTTAAATTATAATATATCCAAAGTTAGAATACAACAAATCTTAAAAATATGTGGTTTCCATTTTAGGCTTATTTGCTGAAAACTATCTTTGTATTTCTTCAGGTTTATGTGAGACTAAGACCATTCTTCAGGGAATTCCTGGAACGAATGTCTCAGATGTATGAGGTAAACATTCTTAAGCTAATTGCATATGTATTTTTATTTTATTCAATATAGTACCCATATTTAGATCATGTATAATGATTACTTCTTCTCCCCTGAATTTGTAGATCATTCTTTTTACTGCTTCTAAGAAGGTGTATGCAGACAAGTTACTGAACATACTAGACCCTAAAAAGCAACTGGTCAGGTAAATTTAATTAAGAAATAGTGGAAATGTCTGTCACACTGATCTATGAAGTTATTATGATTCTATTTAATTTTAATGGCCATTTTCATTTGGCTGCATATATAGAGATTGACTGTGTTGACTGGTGAAAATTATTTTTAAGCCCCAAACTCTTTAAGATTTCCTAATTATATAACTCCAGACAGACGTTCTTTAAAGCATACAAAGATCAAACATATAATTATTCAATGTGACATCTATATGCTCATTTCTTTGGGGATTGGAGGGAGATGGGGTTGTGGATTTTTCACTGTGCACATGATGTTTCACCTCCTATCTCTCTGAGATAAAGCATATGATATTACTTTCTTAATGACATAAGAAATGAGTTAATTTTAACCGAAAGGATCAAATTAAACTCTTGCTTTTTCCAAGAGAAAATTTATCTTCCATGGAAAGAAAATGTTACATAAATCTAATTGGAAGCCAGGCGTGGTAGCGCACACTTGTAATCCTATTACTTGGGAGGCTGAGACAGGAAGATCCCGGTTCGCAGCCAGCCTCAGCTACTTTGTGAGGCCCTCCACAACTTAGTGAGATCCTGTTTCAAAATAAAGAATTAAAAATAGGGCTGGGGGTGTAGCCCAGAGGTGGAATGCCCCTGGGTTCAATCCCCAGTACCAAAAAAAAAAATCTAATTGGAAATTAAAATTGGTTTAGTCACTCAAGTTATCCTGATCTGTGCCTTGTGTGTGCCCTGAGCCAGCAGATGCAGTGTGTTTCTGGTTAGGCAGGAGTGCCTGGGGTGATTTTTAAAACATTTTGAAAATTAGTTTCATTATTTCTGTCAACTGAAGTGAGACTTCAGTTAAGACTCTGTCTTCCGCATCCTCTGAGACCTAGGCCCCCAAACTTACCTGTCATACCTCCCCTTTCCTAGAAAAATATTGCTCAGCATCCCCCTGGAAATATATCTTCTTTAAGCCAATAGACAGACCCAGTGACAAATTTGCATTCTTTTATGTATCTATATTTTGTTCCAGCACCCCTGGGGGAACAGTTTTACCCAACTTGGGTACCTATGCTCTAAGATGTAGAAGTTAAATCTTTTGAGTTTTGATCAAGAGCAGAGAGATGACACAAAAGGGTCATAAAAGCTTTAATAGCTAATTATTAATTTTCCTGGGTACTTTCTCCCATATCGTGTTAGTGAAAATTTCAAACCTTAATTTTCTACTGTTAATGATACCTTTAAAATTATTAATTGGTTGCAACTATACTGAAAGGTTTTCCCTAATGTCCTCATTTTAGTTTTTTTTCCTTCTAAATAAATAAAACTATCCGGGTGTGGTGGCGCACACTTGTAATCCCAGTACATGGAAGGCTAAGACCAGAGGATCTGGGTTCGCGGCCAGCCTCAGCTACTTAGTGAGGCCCTCCACAACTTAGTGAGACCCTGTTTCAAAATAAAGAATAAAAAATAGGGCTGGAGGTGTAGCTCAGAGGTAGAATGTCCCTGGTTGCATCCCCAGTACCACAATAAAAATAAATAAATAAATTTAAATAAATAAATAAATAAAACTGATATCTTTTGTTTTTTTAATCTAAAGGATCCAAAAAAAGCTCCAGACATACACATGAGAAATAGTATTTTCTATTCACAAAAAGTATATTGTAATTTCTGCTAACTTGGCCTGACTTTAATAAATGAATACAAATGGCTTTGCTTTGGTGACCTTCATTCTTTTTTTTTTTTTTTTAACTTTTTTTTTTTTTT
>PVJS01046054.1:0-15976 GCA_004027185.1 Glis glis | reverse complement strand
GTAAGAAAGTAGTGAATCCATGGAATTACTGTCATAAACAATGTGTATATATGAGATTATACCAACATCATTCTCAGTGCTACATGTGGGGGGGAGGCGGGGGGGAGGGACACCAAGAGCTGTGTGCATGTATGTTAACACCAAACTGATACTCATTGTGATGTGAGACTACAATGCACCAATAAAAACATAAAAAAAAAAAAAACGCTTCTTGAGGAGAGTCAACAAGATGGTGTCAGAGTAAGGACACCGAGAGAGGCCTGTCTCTAAATTGTCTCGGGTACTCCAAACTGAACAGCTGTACACATCCCATACTACTTTTGTGGGAGATAGGAACTAAAGACAATAACATTTAAGAATACATAGAAGCCCACTGATTTACAACCAGCCTGAAAAAGGGTAAAAAAAGGGGCAACCAACCAGAGACGGGAGAACAATAACCCCGGCCCGGACCAGGTCGCCGGACTAGCAGGAACCTTCAGAAGATTCTAAAAATCTTATAACCAGCAACCTGAGGCCTTCCTCACAGACATTGGGATCATCAACCACAAAATCCCACAGCCCCAGGACAAAAAGATGGAGAAGGACGACAACCACCTACTTCCATCGCGATCCACTGGTCCCCCGCACACTCGGCAAGAGAGGTGAGTGCTGCAGCCTCACAGGATAACTGAAAAGAGCACCCCCCGGAATAAAAAAGAGGGGGTGGGGACACAAGCAGTCTGTGGCTGTAGCCACACATGAAAATTCGAGGAATAGAGCAGATCTGAAAGTTGCAGACCAACACAGCCTTCTCTGGGGAGTGTGGCGTCCCCTCCGGCTCCTAGAACAGCCCCAGAGGGACTCAGCAGCCAACAGAGGTGGGAAGCTGCCTGTGGTGACATATTCCAAACTCTGAAAGAAAACAACTTCCAACCAAGATTTACCTACCCAGCAAAGATATCTATAAAATTTGATGGGAAAATAAAAACCTTCCACGACAAAGAGAAGCTTAAAGAATTTGTCTGCCAAACCAGCATTAGAGAAAATACTCAAAGAGATTAGCTATGAAGAAGAGATAATAAATAAATACCAGAACCAAAGAAACAATAACTAACATCAAACAGCCAACTAAGAAAAGGAAAAAAAAAACACTACCTCAAACAGAAGTCAAAACTCAAAATGTTAGGAATTAAGAATCATCTCAATAACCACGCTGAATATAAATGGACTCAATTCCCCAATCAAAAGACATAAGGTAGCAAAATGGATTAAAAATCTTAATCCATCTATATGCTGCTTACAAGAAACACACCTTACAAGTAAAGACACTCACAAACTAAAGGTAAAAGGCTACTGTATGACCCAGCAGTACCACTTCTAGGCATCTACCCAAAAGATCTGAAACCAAACTACCAGACTAATGCATGTGTATCTATGTTTATAGTTGCACAATTCATAATTGCCAAACTTTGGAACCAGCCAAGGTGTCCATCAACAGATGAATGGATTACAAGACTATGGGATATGTACACAATGGAATTTTACGCAGCCATAAAGAAGAACAAAATTACATCATTTGCAGGGAAATGGAGAGAACTAGAGAACATTATGCTAAGTGAGATTAGTCAGTCACAAAGAATGAAAAGTCAGATGTTCTCCCTATTATGTGGAAGCTAGGGAAAATGGAACTTAGAAGGGACTCCAGACAAAGGAGAAACAAAGAAGATGACCTAACTGAGGGAGTTGGGAGGGGGGTGGAGGGAAACACACTATAGCACATGATGTATATATACAAACTTATAAGACTCAATCACTACGCAGAGCATGAGGGGGAGGTAAGGAGGAAGGATTGGGGTGGGATTTGAGGGAGGGCTTAATGAGCAATGTGTGCATGTATGATTCTTCTACCCTGACACTTATCAAATGTATAATTACAATGCACCAATAAATGAATATATAAAAAAATAAATAGCAATTATTAAAAAAATAAAAATAAACACTTCTTGAGAATTCTGTAGTGTGTATTACTATGTCATTTATGTGATAAAAATACTAAAGCATAAGCAAGTTCATCTTTCCTTCATGAGAAAAAATATTTTTTCCTTTAAAATTAATAAATCAGTGCATACTTTACCACTAGTAAGTTACAAAAGTTGTTATCTATGGATTATGGATAAACTCATTAGATGTAAAGTACTTTCAAAGAGTAAAATCTTAACAGATTTTTATAGAATTATAAAAGTGATTAGAGTACTTGATATAGTTATTTATTTTATTATAAAAGCTATACTGAAGGATAATAGCAAATTTCATTGTAATTTAGCAATCATAGATAATGACAATCTACTCACTTATTTTAACATAAACCTACCTAAATAGTGATGTCTTGTTAGTTTTTAATTATTTTCAGGAGTGACTCTACTCAGTTTACTTACAAATCAGAGCTCATCCTCAGTGAATTTAAAAATTCATTTCAAATTAATAAGAACTTTGAATAGAATTATCTTGTCAGATAAAGATATGAAAAACAGGCCAGGCGTGGTGGCGCACGCTTGTAATCCCAGTACTTTGGGAGGCGGAGACCGGAGGATCTGGGTTCATGGCCAGCCTCAGCTCTCTCTCTCTCTCTCTCTCGCTCTCTCTCTCTCTCTCTCTCTCTCTCTCCCTAGTGAGGCCCTCCGCAACTTCGTGAGACCCGGTTTCAAAATAAAGTATAAAAAATAGGGCCGGGAGTGTGGCACGGAGGTAGAATACCCCTGGGTTCAATCCCCGGTACCACACACAAAAAAAAAAAAGATATGAAAAACAGAACTCTGAACCACTGTCTTAACATGAGAGAAATACAGCATTAAATGATTAAGTTTTAATACCATAGAAGGTAGTTTGGTCACTTATGAAACATTTAACAATCACTGGAATTAAATGTAAATAAAATTGGAGAAGTAAGACAGCAATGCAGAGCTGCAGAAGAAAGTCTCCTCAGTTCTGCTGCTGATGAAACTAAGTAATGACAGGGAGCACACACTTGATACCAGTGCCTTTCAACTATTACTCTTTGACTTAAATCCTCCTTTCACAAATCTTTATAGGGAGGAAAGGAGAGGAGAGGAAGTGAGGAGGGAAGAAATTAGGGTTTCTCCAACTCTTTATCTTTCAACTCAGTCTTTTATTAACATCAAAACACATGCTTTCTTTTATACACAGAATACAGAAAATTGGAAACATTGCAAAGTAAAATGGATTTCCCAATTTGTACCACAGTCCTAACAGGAAATCACTGCTATACAGGAGCAAGTCAGCTGCTACTGTGAGATTATAGTTTCTTGATGTTGTAGAAAAATCAAAGGTGATTACAGAAAAAAAAAAACTCCAGCCATTGTTTTTCTAATTACACATAACCATGTTTCTTTCCATCTGTCTCAAGTATCTGCCATTTGAAATCCATCTTTGAGATTAAAATTACTAAACTTCAATGGCCATTTAAATTTCATCTTTTTGAAGAGATGTTATGTGTCATAAAGAAATAATGAAATCTCGTTTAAAAATCCCCACGGAACTCTTGGCTTATATCGCAGAAATAGTCTACATGTGTTTGTAAAACAATTATTGAAGTTCATTATACATATGTAATTCTTGATAACATCTATCTAGAGCAAGAAGGAAATTAAGATATCAGAGAAAAAGCAAATGTGTAACCTATTTTACCACACTGACATAAGGATAGAGACTATTCACAGTGTTCTGTGTTCTTTCAAAAATATTTTCCTCCTCTGCTTATTTATTATACTATGTCAAGAATTCTGAATTGAAAATAAACATATAAAGGATTTATCAGGTTGTTCATGAAAAACCATTAGTCAGCCATGGGATAGGGCATCAATTTTATTTGTCTGGAATAATGAACAATTTAAGGTAAACATGTTTGAAATGAGATTATGCTTAATCTAAAGATAAAGATATTAATGTAAAAAAGCAATCACTTTCCTTGTTTTGAGCAAGCATTTGAAATTAAATAAGATGATCTATTTTGTGCTGTGTTTTTGAAGTTTCCCATTGTTTGAAATAACATTTATGCCATGTGTTTTCATTTTCTCCCGGGGCTCATCATTTATCCTCCCTAAGGCATGGATGATAAATAAGAAGTAAGCTTTACCAGCTGGCATCCTTCACGCATACCATATTGTGAAAAAGTAAAATCAAGTTTTCTTGAACTAAAAAACAGAATAAAATATACTTGGTCTGACTGTACTCAAGCCTTCATGCTGGGTCCTTATAAAAAACACAGTACTCCAAGAATAGCATTTCACGCTACTTCCCATTCTAGAATTTAGACTGATTTCTTGAAAACTATTTAAACTATTTAAACTAAATAAAACTATTTCTTTCCACTAAGCTTTAAAATTATATAATCTTTCTCTCTCCCTCTCTCTCTCTCTCTCTCTCTCTCTCTCTCCCTGTCTCTCTCTCTCTACCTACTGAGGCCCTCTGCAACTTCGTGAGACCTGGTTTCAAAATAAAGTATAAAAAAAAAATAGGGCCGGGGGTGTAGATCGGAGGTAGAACGCCCCTGGGTTCAATCCCCGGTACCGCAAAAAAAAAAAAAAACTATATAATCTTAAATGCAGTTACATGGAATGTTCCTTTTATGTTTCATGGCAACAAAACCTATCTATAAAATCCATCTATTATTTATAAAGAATAAAAAGTCTACTGAAGTTTTCCTATTTGCTGACCACGACTGAATGGCGTCAACACAAACAATTATGTGGAAAGGAAGCTCACAAATGGCTGAGTCAGGATGTGACAGCCAGATTACAAATATATCTCAGGGTGTAGTTCAGAGGTCTACAGTGCCTATGTGCATATGGAGAAACTTGCAGGTTGGCAGATGACATTTCGTCAGATGGCTTTATTTAAAAAATCTAAAATAAGCCAAGAATGTACTTGAAGACTGAGACAGGAGGATCACAGCTTTGAGGCCAGCCTCAGCAATTTAGCTAGACCCTGTTTCAAAATAAGAAAAAAAATAATTCTCCGTCCCCCACCACCACACTCCCATTGATGTTATATACATACATGAGAATCAAATGCCAGTCTCAATATCATGTATGGAGAATGGGAGGGAGTGGAGAGGGAACTGTGGGCAAGCTCGCTCAGTGCTGTGTGCATGTATGTCACGATCACTCTGAACTACAGTATGATGTGAGACTACAATGGAACAATAAAAGCATATAAAATAAAAAATTAAAATAGGGATGAGGGTGTGGCTTGAGGTAGAATGCCTCTGGGTTCAATCTCTAGTGCCAAAATAAATAAATAAATAAATGGATGAATAAGTAGATACATACATAAATAAATAAACAATCTAAAACAATTCAGTGTAGCACTAGGGGAATAGGCCAGACCAGGGTTGAATCTTAGCTCTGTCACTTACTAGTTCTGTGACCTTGGACAAGGTCATTTAGTTTTCTGAGCCATTCATTAAAATAATGGCAAACCTATCTCTGTTCATTCTTTATTGAAATCAATGGAATGCTATTTCTATATTGACTTTTATCGATATATGGTTATAGAGAGTTCTAATTATGCTTCTTTTTTTATGTGGTACTAGGAATCGAACTCATGGGCATTCTGCCTCTGAGCTATACCCCCAACCCTATTTTATTTTTTATTTTGAAACAGGGTCTCACTAAATTTCAGAGGGCCTCACTAAGTTGCTGAGGCTGGCTTTGAACCTGCGATCCTCCTGTCTCAGCCTCCCAAGTAATGGGATTACAAGCGTGCGCCACCACACCCGGCCTAATTATGCTTCTTGAAGAAATATCTGTTTAACTGCTTCTAGGAGATGACATGCTTTATTGAACTTCTTGAGTACCTGCTCTGAAACTCAACTTTGAGGGGTTGTGTCATGTCTCAGGTTTTCAGAGCCTACTCATTACCAAGCTCTTGAGATCATGAACCCTGAGGGAATTTTTTTAAAGTGTATCTGAGACTTTCCAAGGAAAGAATTTTTTTAAAAAGTGACATTTAATCTTTACATTTTTTCATCCACAGCATTGCACTTTCTCCTTTTCTCTACACTCCTTTTCCCACCTTATCCTCATGGAGGTGAAGTACTAAGCCCCAGGCAGCAGCCCTTGCACCTAAGTCTTCAATCAGGACTTTGCATTGACCACTTCCTATGTCCCAGGCTTGCACATACCCCACCTTTATATAAAACTTCTTAGCACCTAAGAAGTTCCCAGAATGTTATACTTATTATACTCAATTTTCACAACGATTCTCTTTGGTCATTATGATTATTACTTTACACATGGGAAACTAAGATGAAACTAATGCTCTGAGAAGGCACACAACTCCCCAAAGGTCACTTGGCCTCCACACTGGCTCTCTCCAATCCTCCTTCACTCTTGTTTCCTCCCCAGTAGGTCTATCCTGCTGGCCTCAGAGATGGATATCCTTTGTTCAGACTGAAACAGAGATAATGTCTGAAGACAACTAGTTAGGGGAGATGGTAAAATAATCAGATACAGTGGGCTGGGGATGTGGCTCAGTGGTAGGGCACATGCCTAGCATGCAGGAAGCCCTGGGTTCCATCCCCAACACCACAAAAATAATACTAAGATAATCAGAAACAATCTGAAGAGAAGTGTTTCCATCTCCTGTGTTTGTCTTGGCTACCCCTCCTTACATTCCCCAGCCCTCCATTATCTCTTTCTCTCTCTCTCTCTCTCTTTCTCTCTCTCTTTCTCTTTCTCTCTCTCTCTCTCCCGCATGCACACTCACAGTTGTGCTAAGATTAGAACAAAGAACACTGGGCTTCTCTTCAACATCCTAAATGGGTATGTATAAAGGGTGTATTATGCAAAGGATGCTTAATCTTGTGTGCCTGTTCTTATATTTATACTCATGAGAAAGAGCATATCTAATTACATTCTGTGCAGGAAACCCAGCATCTAAGAAAAAAGTAAAAATATAATAATTTGTTTCTAAGAACTGCAGCCCCTAGGGAATGCTGCTAGGAAGTGCAAATATATGAGAAACTATCAAGTTAAAGGGACAGATGTGATATAACAGCATTACTGAAATTCCTACAAGCTTCAATGCAACTTTTTACTTCTATTATAAATATTTTTTTCTTGTGCTTTCTGACAAACTGACATGAACCAGCAGCAGTAAGGGAAAGGGAGTTATCAAATAATTTCATTCCCTCAAGACAAAAATTATCATTTGACTGACAAGTAGGAATTTGAATCCAGAAAAAAAAAAACCTTCAGCAACACAGAAGAGGGCTGAGTATATTTAGCCCTCGCCAGTCAGTTGGCTGAGGTCCACACCTGACTCAGCACAGCTATAATAATGCTTGATGCTTAATGAGCATGACCACCACAAATGAATGAGGGTCGGAGAAAGGAGCATTAAAGTATTGGTCAGCCAGTCTTAGTTCTTTGGGAGAAATACTGAAATGGTAGTAACCTATCTGTTTCTTCTGCTTTAAACAATGTGATAAAAGTACATTCACACAAAGGTAAAATGAATTAATATTATAATACCTGCCAGGACTAATTCTACAGCACCGGGTTAGAAAGCATTTTTTCCTATAAAATAAAGCATATAATTATAAAATCACACCAGTTTTTCACTACAATTTATGATTTGTCCCATTTTACATAAGAAGAAAGTGAAGTTTAAAGAAGGAAATGTACTTTTCCACATTTGCACAGCCATTAAGAACATAGCTGAGCAAAGGCAAAATTTTAATGTAGCTAATTAAACTTCAGGGCCCTTATTTTCATGGATCCCTCCCAAAGTCCTGTATCTAATTTTGCTTTAACATTCTTAAAGAAAGCTCCTCAGATGTACAATCTTCAGGAACCCAGAAACTCTAGACTTACCGAGAGATGAAACGATTACCTAGATCTTATCCTAAATCCAAAGCTCTTCTTTTTAATGTTATAATGATACTTTTATATTTTCATTTCTTGAGGTTTTTTGCCACCATTTGTGATGTTGATTTTGCCTTCTTTGCCATGAGTATATTTTAGGTGGTGTTCATGTCTTAAAACTTATAAATGGAAAATAAAAGGGGCTAGCCTCCTAAAGGCCCTGTAAAGAAAGATGATAAGCCGGGCATGGTGGTGCACGCTTATAATCCCAGTACTTTGGGAGGCGGAGACCGGAGGATCCCGGTTTGCGGCCAGCCTCAGCGCTCTCTCTCTCTCTCTCTTTCCCTCTCTCTCTCTCTCTCTTTCTCTCTCTACTTAGTAAGGCCCTCCGCAACTTAGTGAGACCCAGTTTCAAAATAAAGTATAAAAAATAGGGCCGGGGGCGTAGTGCGGAGGTAGAACGCCCCTGCGTTCAATCCCCGGTACCGCAAAAAAAAAAAAAAGATGATAAATATAACATCAGTTTCATCATGTTGAAAAATATCCTCGAATTATCCAAATGCCAAGGAAATATTATTTGGCAAAGTTGAAAAGGCAAACAATGCCCTTCTCTTTCTTAACAAGCTCTTCATCTCACAATCATATTTTCTAAACAGTTTCTAAGTACTAAGCATTTTCTTCTATCATTACCTCCCACCATCTCTAGTGCCTTTGGTATTTCTATTCTGTTCCCTCTTTTCTCATCTCTCCCCCCATCTAAGCCTTTTTCTATACATTTATCCATCTATTTGCTTACTTGATCAATCAATAATTATGTATAAGCATCAACTAACTGTCATCATTATATTAGGCATAAAGGGGCAAAGGATGATGAAACAAGTGCAAAATCACCACTGCCAAAATCACTGTAGAATTATCTTACATTATAGCAAAAAAAGACAGTAAACATTGACAATACACGTACATTTAACCTTCATTGTGTTGCAAACTATAAAAGGTACATGTTGGAAGCTCTGAGCATAAAGACAGAATCCTACTGTGATGGGAGTGAAGAGGAACTTCCTCAAAGAAGTAATTTTTTAAGCAGAGTTCTGAAGAATATGTTAGGATTAAATAAACAGACAAGTAAACCCTCCACAAAGAGGAAGTGGTAAAGCCCTGAAAAACAAAGGGTTATAACATTCAAAAACCAGAGGAATGCTTCTATGGCTAAACCCTTGGAGTCTGAGCTAGCAGTGGCTATTGACATAAGCCAGGATCAAACGTAGGGCCATCAATCTTTGCTGAAGATGCTGATCTTTACCTCCTAGTGATAAAATGTTAAAACTAGGCCAGGCGTAGTGGCGCACACTTGTAATCCCAGTACTTGGGAGGCTGAGACCGGAGGATCGGGGTTTGCCGCCAGCCTGGGCTACTTAGTGAGACCCAGTTTCAAATTAAAGAATAAAAAATAGGGCTAGGGGTCTAGTCTGAAGGTAGAATGCTCCTGTGTTCAATCCCCGATACCGTCAAAAAGAAAAAAACAAATGTTAAAACTAAAACTATTCCTAGATGAGGCTTTCTTTCATTGTTTCTGTAATGCTATATATTCATACTCACTCTTGCTGCCAGATTCTGTTGTTGATGATCTTTGAGCAAAACAAGGTAGATTTCTAGACAAGTACCACTGTTTAGAGTCCCAGGAGGTCTTGTTTCCCAAAAACAGCAGTTACAATCTTAGTTAACCTAGAAATCTTTGATGGATTCTACTGGCTATGTATTTATTTCTGAGTGAATATATGTGTTATCTGCTACTCCCCAAATGTATAATCTAAAATATGCAGAGATAAATACATATTTTGCAGTTCAGTTACAGGATAAATTACAACAGATGATATCTTGATATATAAAGTGGGTCCTGGGCAAAAGCCCACATTATATTTTTAAGTCATTGTTATAATCTTCATTTTTGAAGTTATATAATGATTTAGTTTTAAAAAGCAAAACTTGAAATTCAATCAGATGACAGTTAAAAGGGAGCAACTTGGTTAAACAGCCATATTGAAAAACACATTTAGTGCCTGGCGTGGTGGCACACGCTTGTAATCCCAGTACTTTAGGAGGCGGAGACCGGAGGATCCGGGTTCGTGGCCAGCCTCAGCTCTCTCTCTCTCTCTCTCTGTCTCTCTCTCTCCCTGTCTCTCTCTCTCTCCCTGACTCTCTATCTCTCTCTCTACCTAGTGTGGCCCTCTGCAACTTCGTGAGACCCGGTTTCAAGCTAAAGTATAAAAAATAGGGCCAGGGGTGTAGCGCGGAGGTAGAATGCCCCTGGGTTCAATCCCCAGTACCGCAAAAAAAAAAAAAGAAAAACACATTTATTCCATTAACTTGAATGAATAAAAAATGCAAGAGGATCAATAAGTAGGTAGATAGGAGGAAGGCAGCAGTAAAGTGTAGATAGAATACTGGGGCGGGCTAGGGGGATAGTCTCATAGTTAAACTTACATTCATCTCAGAACCAAGGAAGAAACATAGACAGGCACTATTCCTTCCTCTATTTCACATACACAGATATGAAGATGAAAAATAAGTAAGAATATCTGGGACACTTTTAGCTTCTGTTTCCTGCCCCTTTCAATAAACTGCTATTTGAACCTATGGTTCTGTAGAACAAGATTATCATGAACAAGATAGTCATCTACTATATTATTGACCTTTTCCCAGAATATATGAGAGAGGATATCTATTTTGATGTTTGGAGGAATGTATATATTTCCAAGTTTTATTCCTTACAACATTACTTTGGCTTCAGAATAGTAATAATGGGCTCAGAAACCAGTAATTCTAAAATCCAGGCTACTTTAACAGGTGAAAGATTGTACAAATCCAATATATCACTCCTATATTTTCTCTTAATCACACTGCAGCATCAAATATCATGTATAAAATATGTCCTACTTCTCCAGGCTGCTTCCACTATATATATTCACATACCTTTTCAAATCTGCATCTTTCCCCCACACATGAAGGAATCACTCCTTAAGTACAGAGGAGTTTGGGATGCCCTGGAGGTATCTGGAAATATTTAGCTCATTTTTATCAAATTGGCTAAAGGGAAACTAGGCAAAGAGAGCTGAACTGTTGATGCAAGTGTACAGCAATGCTATGATTACAATATTCAAGACTACAAAATGGCGGCAGAGAAAGAAATGGAAGATGGAGAAATCAAACACAAACAAACAAATAACAACAAAACAGTACAGAAATGTTTCTCAGAGATAAATGGCATGCACATTGCAAAAAATGACTGCCCTTTTATCTATGGTATTACATTTTGACATGGTGGATCTGAGTAGAATTTACTCCTTAAAACCAGAATTAACATCTACTGAGGGAATACTCATAGTGGCAGAGTAACTTCTATTTGTAATAAAATTTAGACAGAAGCAGGACACAGTGGCACATGCCTGTAATTCTAGTACTTGGGAGGCTGAGATAAGAGGATTGCTGACTCAAAGCCAGCCTCAACAACTTAGCAAGATCCTATTTCAAAATAAAAAATAAAATAGGCTAGGGGTGTAGCTCAGAGATGGACTGCCTCTGGGTTTGATTCCAAATACCACGAAAAAGGGTGAAAAATCTGAAAAAAATAAAAAGGACAGGATTTATGTGACAGCAGAGCATAATATAAAAAGTTTTAAAATTAGAAAGGCAGAATTCAAATATCAGCTCTGCCAATTAGTGGTGTGATCTGTAACATTTTTTAAAGTTCCAAGAGGCATAGTTTACCCATCTATGAAATGGAAACCAAAATGTTGACTTCATGCAGTTACTGTGAAAACCAGTAATGGTTTCTTTATAATACAGAGTGGACATTCAATACAAGGTGGCCATTACTATTAAGACTATATATTCTATCATAGTGCTTAAATTGACTTTATCCCTAATATATCATCAGAAAATCAAAACTGTTTATGTGCCTAACTGTGAATTTTAAAAAATATTTCCAGCAGTTTCTCTCCTGATGATTTATTACTTGGAAAAATCATATGAAAAGTATAAGTGTCAATCAAACACTGCAGCATTCCTAGCTACAAGATGAAAACCAGAAGGTGAATTGAGAGAGTTCCTTGAATTGAATGAGACTCCAAAACAATCCCAGATGGAAGCATGAAGGAAAGAGGCAGCTGACTCTGAAGTAACTAATAATCTGGAAATAAACAAAGAAATCAGGTGATGGACTTCCTCCAGGCAGGCTGCAGGATTTCAAAGTCAGCAATGTGACACAAACCAACAAACCAGGCCAATAAACCCTGCATCAGCCTATCTTATTTATTTCTGAGTAGAAAAAAAAGTCTGTGCTATCTATTAATGACAATAAACATCAACAGGAAAACATACAAATTAAAAAATGAATAAGTTTATTAAAGTGAAGCTGAAAGAAAGAAAAATCTGAAATGCCAGACTCCATGCAGTTTTAATGGCTGTTGACACTGGTCTCTGTGAATGGTATCCTCCAGGAAGTGCACAGAACACAGCCTTGTAGCCATGGGAGTGGCCAAGAGGTACCCAGTCTTGAGGAGTTTTATACAAAATATAGGAGGAAAAAGAAAAAGAGGAATTAATTTGGGAGTGAAGGTCCTAATTTACCTTGTAAAAGCATTTCTCAGTTGTTACAACACCTCCTCACAACCAAAAGTATTAGTGACTTCTGATGCATTTTAAACGATTCTATTCAGAAAACATCCGAAGGGAACTAACTCCTCAGAAACACATCTCTTGGTTTGTCAAAGACTAGCATTCACACACAGGAAAAAGCCACATGGATAGGAACCTGTCTGTCAGGAATAAGGATTCAAGATGCAGGATACTAGTCCTAGTCCTAGGTATGACAGGATGCAAATAGAAGATACATTCAAAGTTGATGACAGGCTAACAACCCAGAAGTTGAAAGAGAGTCCAAGTTGGAAAGGTAAGTCCCACAGAATTCACCTCTTCCAAATGACTGACAATAAACTCACCAGTTCTCTAGCTCTCTCAACAGGGAGAAATGCTGACCAGTGACTTCCATGTATGGCAAAGCCCAGGAGTGAATTAAAAATAGGCCACAGATTAATCTTTGTTTAAGCACTGTATCTGTTAACTGAGCAGAGAGATGAAGCAATAAATCCATACATTTTTCCTTGTCCTTCCTTCCTTCCTTTCCTCCTTCATCCCTTCCTTTTTCTTTCTTTCACTGATCTAGTCTATTAACCAATCATCTATGGCTGGCTTGAGTAAAGTGCTCATTTGTCCATGAGAAGTTCAATCTATAGCATTTTTATTTTCGAGAAAATAGGAGATTCCCCATTTTAAAGTATCCCTGAAAGAAGCAGATTAATCAGGAGATAAGAATGCATTGAAAAAGTGATTACAAAGAACTGAAATGTAAAACCAGAGCTAGTCATATCTCAACTAAAAAACCTCAGGGTTTGTAGACTAAGAAGCATATTACACAAATATGAGAAAAAACTTCATGAGGGCAAAAGAAAATGCAAAATGGAGCTAGGAAATGGCAAACAATAACACAAGATGTAAAATATGTCCGTATTAGCAAAAAGAAAATAAGTGGAATAGGAATGTGAATTTACAAATGCTAAAAGAAGAACCAGAATGCCAGGGGAAACCAAGTTTCTATTTCCAAAGGGAACAAAATTTTAAGAAAATCATTAAGATTTAAAGTGCCACAGCCCAGAGGAAAGAGATTTTATTTGAAGAAGCTGAGGAATGATTTACCCCAAAAAATATCTCATTGGATGAGAAAAAGTTAATCAGAGAATTTCAATGTAAATAACTATGTCCTAACATCTCTCTGGTGATCCTTGCCATGAAGAACTGAGGCTACAGGTTAAACAACCAGGAACCTTGGATGGCCAGCTTGATGCCACTGATACATCCTGCAACATCACTGGGCAGCGTCCATAATCCCTCCATCCCCATTGTACAGTAAGGGCAGGTCCCAATGCCAGATGTAGAACCAGCATTAGAACATAAGAATTTGGATTTTCAAACCATTATCCAAGTAAGAAGAGATTTTCATTGAAACTACTACAGGAATTTTTGTCGAATTAGTTCACTTAATTCTGAGCACTTAGAACAGGGCCTTACCTAGTAGGCACTTAAACATTTGTTTAATTTATGTTAAGATAACATATTATTTTTATTTGGTTTTTTATGTTGCTATTTAATGCCATTTCCTCGTGTTCAGCCGTTGTCAAGTCCCTGAGGACAACAGAGAATAGCTTTTTGAGATCATACAGTAGCAGCCCTCCAAAATCTTAAGAATGCCATTAAGTTGCCCTTCAGCCTTCTGTTCACACTGCCTACCTGTTCCTCTTTTTCCTGTTACCTACAAATGTAGCACTTGAGAAGCACTTCATATAATATTTAAATGATATTTAACATCCGGAGTGCTTTTCATCTTTAGAGCTTCTTGAAAATAAAGTTAATTTAATAAGAAGATTGCAGTGGAGGAACCTGCTCTTATCTAAAGCAGCACAACGTGAATGACAAGGATAGAGAAAGTAATTGGACAAGTATATATCTTCACATGTAAATATCCTTGCTTAAGTATGCTCTGAACTCAAAAACACTGTTTAAAAGCCAAATTTGAACAGGATGAGCTCAATGCACCATATCCTTTTTGTCCTGAAAAATTTACTCAAACTGAGGGAAAGTGGCCAACTATATTTGTAATTGTCTAAACATTCATAATGAAGAAAAAAGAATCTGTGTTTTGAAAACTGAAAAATATTTTATATTAACTCTAAAAGAGTGTCACTTAATATGTTATCAAACTCATGACAAGAGTTTTAGTTAAACTCTTTACTGGAGTTGACAAGTGAATGTATTTAGAAGCATGTTAAATTCACACTCTACTAGGGGGAGGGAGCGAAGGAAGAGAAGGGCGATTTTGCTTCCCAACATCATTATCTCATGTTTTAGTGATCAACCTGAATAATCTCAGAATATATATCTCTCTAGGAGAGAACATCTCCCAGTGTAGGTCTTTCACTTAATTACTTATTACCAACAAGTTACCTGTTACCTAAAACCGCATGCATTTATTTTTAAAATACTTTCACAGAATAAGAATTCCTCTAGTTATTTTGTTTTGTTTTGGGGATAAGTTTATTGAAAAGCTTGAAAAAATTACATTACATGTAGCCAAAATACATGGTCCTAATGTAAGTTCCCACTGTCATGAACTTTATTACATATATGGAAGTCCTAACAACAATGATGCCTGCATTTATTTTTTTTTTTTTGCATATGCTACCAGTTAGCTATTTCTATGTCACAAACCACTCCACAATATAATGGCTTAAAGAACCCTTTTCCCCACATGGGTCTAAACAGACTCTCTAGGGTCAGCTAAGAAGTCCCACTAATCTGGGCCCAACTCAGATGATCTCAGTGGGGCTCAGTCATACATCTGGTGAACAAACAAGGGACTGGGCAAGTCTATGTGTCTAGGCTCTACTCCCCAGGATGTCTCATTTTCCTCTAGGATGACTCTGACATATTTTGATGGTGGCTGCAGGAATCCACAAGAGAGAACAGAACATGTCAGGCTTTTTTAGGCTTAGGTCAGAAATGGCACTGTGCAGAACAGCATAATATGAAACAAAATAATTCACAAGGAGTGGGAGATAAATTTCACCTCTTGATGGGAAGACTTGCAAAAACACATTGTGAGGGGTATGGATACAATGAAATATGAAAAATGGGAAATTTCTACATTCAATCTGCCACATTTGCCTATTCTATACATGGAACAATTGTTTGCACATTGCATGCTTGAAACACATTACTTAAAATATACTCAAAATAACCCTATGAGATAGGGAAGATGTAATTAACACTTAAAGAAGTGAAATAAGCCGGGCGTGGTGGCGCACTCTTGTAATCCCAGTACTTTGGGAGGCGGAGACTGGAGGATCCGGGTTCGCGGCCAGCCTCAGCTCTCGCTCTCTCTCTCTCTCTCTCTCTCTCCCTGTCTCTCTCTCTCTCTCTCTCTCTCTCTCTCTTCCCTTAGTGAGGCCTCTGCAACTTCGTGAGACCCGGTTTCAAAATAAAGTATAAAAAAT